>PVKN010000944.1:0-23879 GCA_004027915.1 Capromys pilorides
TTGACACAGCACTAATGTAACGAAGCCCACAGTCTACCTTAGGGTTCATTCTTGTACTTGCTGAGTTTTGACAAGTGTGTAATAACACATATAATTTTACTTTTCAATAGAAATTTATTTTTATCAGAGTAATACATGTTTAGAGATTATTTAAATAAAAAAGTAGAACAAGCTTTTATGGAAAACTAGGCAAGTCTGTCTTCCCTGGCCTTGGTCCTCTTACCTGATTTCAGCCTCAACCTTAGGAGAATGGCTTCTTATGTAACCATCAGCCTCCAAGAGGCCACATCTTTGGTGCAGAGGTAACGAAACTTCTTCAGTGTACTAGGAACATCAAAGGAGACTGGAGACAATCCATTGGCTACACAGGTTGCACTTACCCTCTGCCTGTAGGATCAACTGGTTACCTTAGATAAGAGCTTCTAAAATCACGCTGGCCCAAAGAATGGCTGGCATCTACCTCCTCTTCCTCCTCTTTCTTCTTTGGTGATACTAGAGATAGAACTCAGAGGCTCACTCTTTGCTTGTTAGGCAAATGCACTGCCACTGAACTGCATCATTAGCTCATATAAAAATGTTTTTATACTGAGACGAGTTCTTTCTAAATTGCCCAGGTACTTGTATCCTCTTGCCTTAGCCTCTCAGAGCACAGGGATGACTGGTATAAGCCACTCACTGCAGTTCCCCCCACCGCACCTCCATTCTTAACTTCAGCTAAATATAGGGCCATGTACTTGGAATCATGGCACTTTGGTTCTATACTGCTCCACTGCTTTCTGGAATGGCAGCCTTCTTTTTATGGCTCAGCCTGCCCTGGAGGTGGGGCTGGCGTAGCATGTGGTACAGGGGTTGGAGGGTGGGGGAGTGGGGGGGTGGTGAGGTGGGAGGATGGGGAGATTGAACTGCGGTCCCTGCGGGTGCCTAAGCTTGCCTAAGCAGGTGCTTTAGATTGCTGAGCCATCTTTCTGGCCCAACAACCTTCTTTTTAAAGGAGGTATCTGTCATGGTCCTTACTCCCTAGGTTGTATGCCTCTGAGGGCAGGGCCTATAATCTCTGCCACGTGCTGTGTTCTTTTTAGGACAAAATTAGCAGAGTCCAGAACTGGATATAGAGCAAGAATAGCTTAGGAATCTTAACTGGAAGCATAGTTTTTTTCTTTGGTACTGGGGATTGAACCCCTGGCCTTCACATTGGCCTTACATCCCCAGTCCTTTTTCAATATTTTGTTTATAAACAGAGAAGCTCTAAATTACTAAATTGCTTCAGTTATGCTTGTACTTGCAGTTATTCACCACCACCCCACACTTTTTTTGGGGGGGAGATTACTAGGATGATGTACCATTATGCTATATCCTCAATATTACAGGTAATATGCCCTGCTATTCTTTGTTTGTTTGTTTGGTCTTTTTGAAAGAGGGGCTTGCTATGCAGTTCAGTTCACTTTGTAGCCCAGGCTGGTCTTGAACTTGCAATGATCCTCCTGCCTCAGCTTCCTGAGTGCTAGAATTATAGGCCTGCACCACCATGTCCAGTGATATTTTTCCTTTTTTTTTTAAGAAAGCTTCTCTGGGTTCATTCTTGCTGGGCTATACCAGCTGGCCCACGGGGTGCACTGAGACAGCAATGGAGACTGGGTGTGGTGGCACATGCCTGTAATCCCAGCACTTTGGGAGGCTGAAAATAGGAGAATCACTATGTAGTGAGACCCTGTAGACCTTATCCTAAATACAGAAAAAAAGAAAGAAAGAAAGAAAGAAAGAAAGAAAGAAAGAGCTTCTATCAAGTTATTCTCTCCCTATCCCCACATGCAAACTGTGACCTTCCATGGCAACCTCTTCACTCTTTCTAGATGAATGTTCTCATTCCCATTTTCCCCCTTGAGTTTGTCTCTTGGGAAACATAACTCTATGCTCCTAGAGTAGTTTTGGCACTCCTAAACTGCAAACCAAAACCCACTTACCTATCACAAAGTGCTAACATTGTAATTAAATTTCAATTCTGAGGTTTCAGTTTAGAAAAAACAACTCATGAACATCTTTTGTCTTAAAAGAAACACAAATGACATGTGTGCCATAGGTTCATCATCACTGAGAGAGGGAGAGGGAGAGGGAGAGAGAGAGAGAGAGAGAGAGAGAGACAGAGACAGAGAGAGAGACAGAGAGAGAGAGAGAGAGAGAGAGAGAGAGAGAGACTGTTTTTCATTTATTCTGAAATTCTTCCTTTGTGAAGTCCAGCAGGGAAATAAACCCCAAGCTCAGTGTTCCATGTAGTAGCACACACCTATCGCAGAGCAGATAGAATATTCAAATGGTCGATCCTAGAAGGATCACGCTGAGGGGAGGAGCTGGTCCTCATTTAAGGATCTTAACTTCCCTTTTCCACAGAGCAAGAAAAACATCAGTGATTAGGACCCTTATGTGCACTTGAGGGTGGCAAGAGTCCTCCCTACTGCCAAGGTCTCAAGGGACTGGCCACAGCCAAGGACCACAGCTCCAAGGCTCAGCATTTCTCAGTTCTTGACAATGTCTGACACCGAGAAACGGTCCCTATCCCCAAGTATCAGAGACACTTCTTCCCACTACAACCTGAAGCTAGCCTACAGAGTCCCTCCCGAGTTGAAAATCTACTCCTAAAATTCTCTCAATAAGTCCTGCCCTCTAGCCTCAGATTGTCCTCATCCCTGGCCCTATGTGGAATTAGTCAGCTTTGTGACTTCATAAAGGTCTATCTTGTGACAAGTTTGGACCTAGTGAACCACGAGCTGAGTAGAGGGGCCTCTCTACAGGGACATCATGTGACTTATCTTAGAGGCACCCCCACCTCTAAGAGAATGAAGAAGAGTGTGTCTCATGGTAAGAGCCCCAGATACCCTCTGTGCCTAGAAGTGCCTCTCTGTGATGGCTTTGGTTTCTAGAACTAGCTTCTCCAGGTTGTGCCTAGCAATATCTCAGAGGTTCAGGCCCAGGGCAGCAGATTTGTGGAGAGGCAGGAGATGGTTACTCGCAGTGACAGTTGTGGTGTCACTCTGAGCCCTGAACCAAGGGTCAGACCACCTTCCACTAGACAAAACTGTTCTACTCGAGGTACTTCTTAAATGAAAGGACTGATAGAGTGGGAAGTTGTCTGACCTTAGTTTTCACCAGGGTTTGTCCTAACATTCCCCGGAGTACCTTCAAATGATTTAGGCCAAAGATTCTTGAATCTCGAAAAAATGTCTTTTAGCTACAAAATAGACAATTGCCAAAACTCTAGGGACTTCTGGAAGCTTGAAGGTGAGATTAAGTATTGACTATTTCCCAGTGTGAACTCAGTTGTTGCTTTCTCCCAGAGGAAACTGAGGCAAAAGAAGTGAGGGATAAGACTAGATGCTAGCACTGGTGAAATAGCTTAGCAGACTAAGTCCTTGCCTTGGCAATCACAGGGACCCAGGTTTGATCTCCAGTCCTGCATGCTGTACTGGCCCTGCTCCTGGGCATGCTGAGCCAGCGACCAAGTCCAAGTGTGGTGTACTCCCAGTACTGGGGAGGCTGAAAACAGGAGGATCACTACATACCTGAGCTGGTAGTGAGACCCTGTATTAAATAACGTGAATGAAAAAAAAAAAAAAAAAGATTGAGGTGCTGGCACACACCTATAATTCTAACACTTGGGAAGCTGAGGCAAGAGGATTGTCAAGAGTACAGGGCCAGCCTAAACTGTATAACAAGAATTTGCCTCAATAAAACAAAACACAGAACAGTTGTGTGGGTCCCACCCCTGGGGCGCACTAAGACTGCGGTTGAGACTGGGCATGGTGGCACACACCTATAAATCCCAGGACTTAGGAGGCTAAAAGCAGGAAAATCACTATGAGTCCAATTTACTTAGTGAGACCCTGTAGATCCTGTACCAAGTACATCAAAAACAAAACAAAACAAACAAACAAAAACACAGAACAGCTGGGTGCTCTTGCTTCAAATCTTCCCTATAACCAATCCCCCAACTCCAGTCTGTACTGGAGCAAGACCACTGGGAAAGGCAGGGCCAATAGTCAGTGGGGATAACAACTAGAGTATCAGACGGGTATGGGGGTTCTGCTTTGTGCACAGTATGGCCTTTGAAAGGGTGACACAGAGCATGCCAAACCTCCATTTGGCCTCTATGTTAATTATGACATCACTCATTGTTCTGTCAGAGAACTCTGCTCTGCCAAAGGAAGTAAATGTGCTCTAGGCAAAGATTTCAAATACAGGCTTTGTCCCAGGAGGAAGGCAAGATGGATGGGCTGGTTGGGGGTGTGTATGTGTGTGATATGTTTGGTTTCATGGCAAAGTGGCTCCTTGACCTTGGCTACCCTTCACTCTGGCTTCCTCAGGAGTTGGTCTAGGTGGGATTCTCCTGCCTGTACTCTGACTCACTCAGTTTTCATTCTCTTCTGGGACAGAGTGGACAGGTTGTCAAGAGTGGCAATTTAATTATTTTCCAGTGCTTCTGAAAAAAGTATCTTAGGATACTTACTTTTTCATTTAAATATGGGCCTAAGCTCTTCTAGCAGGCAGTAAAAGGAACAAAGAGAAGCCAGGATTAAAGTAGTCCTGAAAAACTTTAGGGAGGACAGTGAGAGAGCAAGAACGATCAAAGTAGGAGTGCCATCTCTTAGCACTTGCTGTAGGCCAGGGCCCACAGTAGACACTTCACATTTAATTCTCACGAGTTCAGAAAGCCAGACATGGTGGTGGAATTTCAAGTTTGAAGCCAACCTGGGCACCTTAGCAAGATCATGTCTCAAGGTAAAACAAAATAAGGTTTAGTAATAGAGCACTTGCCTAGAATGGGCAAGATCCTGAGTCAAATCCCCACTAAGTAAATTTAAAGAAAGTATACTTTTCCAGCCAGGGAAACTGAATCTGGAGAGAAGTAAAATAAGTAGGTTGAGGTGAAACAGCTGGTATGGAAGCTCCAGTTTTTGTTGTTGTTATTTTATGGTACTAAACATGGAACCCAGGGCCTTCACACTGAGCTACATAGCCATTAGCATTATTGTTTTCTGAGTTTCACAGGTGGGACTTGAACTTGGAATCTCCTGCCTCAGCCTCCCAGAGTTCTGAGATTACAAGTGTGTACCCACACCTGTCTGGGAGCACCCATACTGAGATCCAGGTTTGTTTTGCCTCCATAGCTGGATCCAACCATTATGCTATCTCTCTCCAAATGTTTCCAGATAGACTAATAGATACTATTATTTTTGTACCCAACAGTTAGTGATAGAGTTAGAGAAAGGGCAGAAGGGGAAATTTTGAGTGTAATATCACTCAGATCATTAGCTTTTGGGTAAAGAAGTTTTGGTTCTTGGACCTGTCCAATCTTTAATGAGACTCCTTTGGAAGCAGCTGTTAAGATTTTCTTACCATCTTGCTGATCATTAGAGTGAGTCCCTGGGAGGCCATGGGAAAAAAGTCCTTGGGGTCTGTGGCTGAGCCTCTGCTCAGAGGTGGTGTTGGCAGATAAAATATGCAGTGATTAGTTCAATTTGAGTTTCAGATAAATAATATATTTTAATATAAGTTCCTTAAATATTTTATGGAACTCCTCTCTGGCTGGGCCTAAGTCCATGGCAGGTGGATGGAGAGGGAGGTTGGTGCCTCAGTTTCCGCTTGGGCCTTTGGCTCCTCTCTGAAGCTGAACCTGTAGCAACAGGAGGTGTGGGGACTGACTTCTGGAGACTAGCAGTGATCAGGCAAAGTGGAGATTTAAATTGTTATTGTGAAGCCTCAATTTTTTCTTCTGTAGAATAAGAGTGGTGAACGTGGATATAATCAGGTAGAGTTGGCCACTGTGCACACCGCCTGAGGAATGAGCTAGTGTCCTCTCTACTCATGTTCTTCAGAACTGTTAATACCACCAGGAAGAGCTAGTCAGCTGGAAAATGACAAAATCAGACAAATTCTCTTTGTCTAGATGGGGGGGGGGTCTCCAGGTATTGGTGGCCTGATCCTATTCATGGTGGCTCCTGTGACACTCCTGAACACTTGCAGTAGTAGTCCAGTACAGCCAACTGGAGAGCGTGAATGAATATGGGGCAGAAGCCTCAACTCCCAGTTCCAGGGAGTTGCAGGGGAAAGCACAGGAGTAGTTTGGTGGTACCAGAGTAAGGAGCACCAACCTGGTCTGGAAAGCCTAGAAGAAGGTGCTGGGAAAGAAAGGGTCATAGAGGAGGGGATGGAGAAGGGAGAAGCTTGAGTTCTGAGGGTTTTATGCTTTGGATTTTCCTACCTCAAGGAGTGGGCACATTTGGGACAGGGGGAGATAAATTAGGACTGGGCTTCTCTTGCCTTTTCTCTGGAACTGGGGATCTCTACACACATGATTTCTTCCACTTTCAGATGAAGACTTTTTGTGCGTGTGTGGTACCAGGGATTGAACTCAGGACCTTGTGCTTGCCAGGCAAACACTTATTTCACTGAGCTATCTCCTCACCCCTCAGATAGGGACTTCTTTTCAGGCACACCACAAAGGAGGAATAGGTAGAACAGGGCAGGACAGAGTCTAGACGTACTCTACTGAAGAAGGCCAATAAATTGCTTTCCAATGATTCAGAACCAATGTGCTAGAACTATGCTTGGTATGTAGGCCTGAATTATCGGAGGCTTTGTATTGATACATGCTTAGATGTAAAAGTACCTAATGAACATATATGTGTGTTGTGTATCTGGCATGTGTGGGTAATCTATCCTGTGAAATGTGTTAATGAGTACACTTGGGGACAAACTGGTTGCTGTCCTTTTATTTGCCTAGGGTGGAAGTTTGGGGGTGCTTGTAGGTATATGGCTATGTGTTTTATGGATGTTGGGAGGGGCAGAGGGCTTCAGGAGTAAAAGGGTGGAGATTCTTAAAGAGGGAGTTGCTGCTGGACAGGCTTTACATGTCTCCTGCTTTGCTTTTTCCTGGGTGCTGGCGTCTTCCAATCCCTTTCTTGATACCCCTGACTCCCTTCACAAACCCAGGGTCCCAGATTGAGTTCCCAAAGGCGAGTAATGCCATCTGGTGACAGGCTGAGGCAGTGCCAAGAGCTTTGGTGAGTTGAGCTCCCACAAAAGCTCTGTCTTTCAGAACTCTAGGTAGTGAGGAAGGCATCAACGTGATAGCAAGATCATAAGCAAAGGGGAGGATATCTAAGGCGTCAGCATTCCATCCTATGTATTTTGGGTTTTAGCCAGGGAAGGATGGAGGCAAGTCATGACTCTGGGCTTCATTTTGGTTTAATCCTCTAAATTTAGATTTCTCACTTGTAAAGCTGGTAACCATATCTATCCTGTGGAGTATTGGTAACGAGGGACAGCTAAAGGTAATGTAAAAACAGTTGGTTCAGAGCCAAGCTTGATGTAAAATCAAATAGTAGAGGTCTTTACTGCTATAGGCAAAATTCCAAAGTATAGAGAAGACAGTTGTGTGTTGTGGTGGGAGAATGGGTTGAGGAAAGGTGATGTTTGTGATACTATACATTCTAGTATCTGTGTCTTGAATCTGCTACTTCTGAGTCACACACTCAAGTGAAGGAGGAAATCTTTCTGAACAGAAGACAAATAGATACAGCGAAGAATGGAATCAATAGTCCCAGCATCCAGGCTTCTGACTAGCTGTGCAATCTCAAGTTACCAGTAGGGTTTTTGTGTTTTGTATTTGCCATTTGAAAATATTACCAATGAGGATTCATGAAAATGCACAGAAATTTGCTCAGGAGTCCAAGAGAGATAAAAAGCTATATACCAGGCTCTGAAGGCTGAAGAGAAGATTGTTGAAATTTTGCTCAACTGTGCAGTTATGCTAATCACTCATGTCTGCATAAAGGATCTCTAGGTCAGATTCAGAATTTCCTGATTTCTGAGACTCATTGATTGTGTGATGTTAGGCAAGTCACTCATTCTGTCTGGACTTCACGTTCCCCAACTGTTAGATTAGCATAATTAGACTGACTTTTATTCTGCCTTCCCCTGTGGTGGTGGTAGTGATGGATTGAATTCAGAATCATGCACTGAGCTATATCCCCAGATATTTATATTTTATTTTGAGATATGATCTCACTAATTGTTCATGCAGGCCTCAAACTTGTACACTGCTGTAACATCAAAGTAAATGGTAGTGGCCATTACTGCTATAAGTAAAATTCCTCGGCCACAAGAATAGCTGAAATTACAATCTGCACCACCATGTCTGGCTCATCTATGAGTTTTTGAATTTTCACTTTTCCTGCCTTACATACACATTATAATAAAAATTGAGTGGTTTTGACAGACTGTGTCTTGAACAGGCAAAAGTACTGATTTCTGTTTACTGAGTGCTGGCATTTCCCATAAACTTTTTTATGTGAAAATTTTTATTTTATTTAATAAGAAATAACAATGTGACATTTTCAAAAACACCTTAGTAGTACATTCTCAATAATTGATACAATGCATATTGTTGTCCTTGTAGTAGTTATACAGAGCACAGTATGTAGACATAATAATTTCTCTAATCATTATTGGTGCAAAAAATTTCTTCTCGTTGAACTAAAAGAAAGTAGTTGTATACATAGTCCTGTATTCCATAATTGCAGTGGGTTATTGGCAGAACTGGCAATGTCGAAAGCTATTGATTTAAGCCTTTTACAGCTCAGCATACCAATCTAGCTTTACGTTTTATCCTTCATGGCTAAACTTTTCTGCTGGGTGGTTAAGGGCAAATTAAAGCAAGACCTGTATAACAAAACATGTAACTTTTGTATCTGCCAAGGTCAGTCAGATCCCCTCAGGATTTACTTTGAAACCATGTACAATGCTTTGTAGAATTGTTGTCAGTGTCAGCTGTCTGGATGAGTCACGGCCATTGCTTGCCCAGTTTTCTCTCTGTGAAAGCCGGAGAGAATGTTTTCTCTCTAGGTGACTCTCCTTAGACACACTATACATAGTCAATCCATTTCCTCTATGGTCCCATAATCTCCTTGAGCAGAAACTTTGGGAAACTACTGAGTTATAGGATGTTATAGCACAGGTTCTCTTATGTCCTGAGTCCTCACTGACCTTGAAGGGCTAGGTCCAAAATATTGGCTCTCCTTGTAGCCCTTCCCATATGCTTGTGAGGAATATTTTCTTTGACTCTGGTATAGTCTAGGAATAATGTGGTAAATGGGAAATTGGCACAGAACCTCTCTACTGGTACAGGGAAGAATAAAACACTGAGAAAGTACTAGGTAGCTAAAGGTGGGATTTTCACTTTGCTTTCTGCAGCAGCCAATGAGTATTGCATAAGGCAGTTCGCTTTTAATAAAGAAAACTACAAATCCCAACAGCCACTGCGCAGGGGAAGCACTTATGCTTCAATCAACATTGGACCGCCCCTTCCCTAGACTCCGAACTTCATTTCCCATACATCCTTTGGGGGTTTCCATTTCTTCCTCCCTCCTCCAGCTTGAGATCCTCGCGCCAAGCGCCGAGCGCGCGCGCGTAGCGCGCGAGTGACGTATAATATCTGTGCCACCCTGTAGCTGTGGTCGCGCTGTGTGTGTGTGAGGGAGAGTGCGGGACCCGAGGCGGTGTGTGTGAACTGTGGCCGCTGGCGGGGTCAGAGGGGAAGCGGCGGAGCCGCCCGGGAAGGTGAGTAGGTAAAGGTGGGGCCCGGCTTCCCGGGACGGTGCGAGGAGATAAGAGTACACAGTCGGCCTGGCTGGAGACAGTGGGCGCTGGGCTGGGGGAGGGGCGGCACCTGCTTGGGCCGCCTTGGGGAGGGGGTGGGCCAGGCTGTCTAGGAGGCTGGGCCTGGGTCCTGACTGAGGACTTTTTCCTGATTCTTGGCTTGGGGGCGGGGCCTCCACGTTCTTCTCTAGTCCCCTAAATAAGCTTCCCAGGAGTAACTCTTCCGCCCGGATTGGGGGCAGGGGTGTGCCGGCCGCTGTCTGGAGGAGGGTTACTTTTCATTTCCGTTGTCACATTTTTCCCTCCCAGTGTTTCTCTCCTAGTCTCCCTTCCGTACGGGTGGGGGGCTCCATCTTCCCTGCCGTACGGCAGCCCCCTTCTCAGACTGTGTCTCCGCCTCCAGCCCCAGTCACTGGGGCGGGCTCTCTATCGGCCTCGTGCCACCTCCCCCTGCTCCCGCTCAGCTCTTGGACTAGGCGAGGGGGCGGAGCTCTCTGTTCGCTCCTCCCGCCTCTGTGGTGGAGGGGCGGGGGAAGTGGAAAGAGGTGTTTTGGCACCGCTTTTAGGAGTAAAATCTCGGGTTCCTCGCCTAGATTCTTGGAAACTTTTTTCTGGGATTGTAGTTGATTTGTTAGGATGTCAAAAGCGTTTACTTCACTCCATCTTTTCCTTAAGCAATTTCCTTCTTCCTCTGATTGCAGTGGTAAGCGTTCTGACTTTATGTATGTTGAGGAAGTAGCTTATTTAGAGTGTTCAGTGTAGTTCCTTTTGAGTCACAAGTTTCTTGTCCTTGTCCATGTCATGTTTCTTTCATTTTTCCCTCTTTCCAGTGAAGCCTTTTAGTCTACATGCTTTAATTATTTGTATTAGTAACATCTTCCTATTTTCAGTGCTTTGTTAATGTGTAGGGTGAGAACTTCATTGGTAGTGTTATCTTGGATTTTCTTTTTGCAGTTTATGCGGTTTACCTTTAAGGTTTATTTATTTATTTATTTGTGGGACTGGGATTCGAACTCTCGACCATTTGCCAGGCAGGCACTTGTGCCACGGAGGTATCTCCCCAGCCCCTTCCTTTTTTTTTCTTGGCTGCTTGCAACTGAATCCAGAAGCAGTTGAATCCAGGACCTCATAGTAGGCACATACCCTGCCACTGAACCACAACTTTCCCCTACCCCCAAGATAAGAGTGCTTACAGATCATTGTTTTGGGATTATAATCTTTTTTTGTCTTGAGACATCTCAATATGTAGCCCAAACTGTCCTTGAACTTGCAGCAATCCTCCTTCCTCACCCTCCTGAGTGCTGACATTCGCCACCATCCTTGGTTTATGAATATACTTTTATACTTTTTTTTTTTTTTTGCCGGACTGGGGATTTAACTCAGGACCTTGCGTTTGCCAGGCAAGCACTTATTCTACTGAGCTATCTCCCCAGCCCCAATAAAGTTTGAATTCTTTTTTTGGTGGAACTGGGGATCAAACTCAGGACCTTGCACTTGCCAGGCAGACACTTGTGCCCCTGAGCTATCTCCCTGGCCCCGGTTTATGAATATATTTTTAAGGCTTTATATTCTGTATGTATGCTATTATTGTTTAGGCCCTCATAACAAGTATTTCCACTTTACAGGTAAAGAAGTAGAATATATTTGCATACATACATATGTCTATATATATGTATCCCTATAATGTACACATATTTCTATATATATGTATGTTTGTATACATATATATAGACAAGTCTCATTGTATAGTCCAGGCCAACATCAAACTATGTAACCCAGGCTGCCTTCATCTTTCCCACCTCAGCGTCTCAAGTGTTGGGATTACATGCCTGTACCACCACCCCTGGCAGAGATTTGATCTTTCTTCTTTGTTTGAAATTGTGATTTAGAAAAGTTAAAGATCTCTCAGATATGTTAGCATAGTTGGAATTTGAATATTTAAACTGTTTTATGCTAGTACCTATTGCTTGGATACCAGTGTCAGTCTATTTTCTTTTCTTTCTTTCTTTTTTTTTTTTTTTGATATTTTTAGGAAAGGGTATTCAGGGTCTCACTACTAGATCAGACTCATCGTGATATGCCTGTTTACAGTCTCCCAAGAGCTGAGATTACAGGCGTGCACCACTAATTTTTTTTTTTTTTTTGGCTGGCTCAGGTTGCTTTAAGGACAAAGTCAGGTACGGCTTGTGGAGCTGGGGATCGAACCCGATCCCCTGTGCCTGACTGTGTTTGCCTCCCACAGGTGCTTAAACAACTGAGCTAAGCCACAGGCTCCCTGTCAGTCTAATTTCTCATCTGTAAAAATGAACGAGAGGAGCTAGGCATGGGGAAGGAGGATTAAAAGTTGAAACCAAACCTGGACAACTTCATGGTTTAGTGAGACTTTATCTCAAAGAAAACAAAACAAAAGCAGACTACAAAGAGCTTATGTACTAGATGCTTAAGTTGTCTAAGTGGCACTCCTTCAAGATCACTCTGCCTCCCTAATTAAAAAACTGGTAGACTCACATAACAAAGCTAACCACTTGCTATTTTAGAGTGTACATTCATTGGCATTTAGTAGATTTGCAGTGTGGTGCAGCCATTACCTCTTTCTAATTTCAGGACCATTTTATCACCTGGAAGGGAAATTCCATTCCCATTAACCAGTTGCTGGCTATATCACCCTAACCATATCCCTCTCCTCCTGACTCCTGCAATCACTAGCTAACTTTTTGTAGTATATAGGTTTACTTATTCTGGGTTTGGTATAAGGAGTGTCATATAATATGTGGTCAACTGTATGTCTGTTTTACTAAACATTATTTTTAGGGTTCTTCCACATCTGTAGTATGTGCTTCATTTCTATGGCTGAGTATTCCATTGCATGAATATGCCAATTTTTGTTTAGTGGCTCACCTGATGATAGACATTCCAATTTTTATTTTATTTTATTTTTTTGAGATAGGGTCTCAATTTATAGTGCAGGCTGGCCTTGAACTCACTGTACAGCCTAACAGTGATCCTCCTACCTTAGCCCCCCCAAGTGCTGGGATTATAGCCAAGTCCGGCAGGAATGTTTAATTGACAAAAGATAGCATGTAAGTCTTGTTTCTGATTTTTGTTTGTTTATTTGGTACCGGGGATGAACTCAGGACCTTGCATTTGCCAGGCACTGGCCCTTTTTTCTGTTTCTGAGACAGGGTCTCACTGTGCACTTCAAGCTTGCCTTGAGCTCACTTTGTAGCCCAGGCTGGTCTTGAAGTCATAACGATCCTCTTAACCTCAGCCTCCCTAGTGCTGGAATTACAGGTGTGCGCCACCACATCTGGCTTGCTTTTGATTTTAAGGGGAAAGTTTTCAGTTTTTCATCGTTGAGTATGCAGATTTTTCATAGTGTCCTTTGCCATTTTGAAAATTCGAGTTTTTATTTTTTTAATCACAAAAGGATGTGAGATATTGTCAGTTTATTTTTCTGTTAGATGATCATGTGTTTATTTTTCTTTTCTACTTCATTCTCTTACTATGTGTGTGTGAGATATAGGCTGACCCCTCCTCCCCCAGTTGCAATGCTGGCGGTGAACCTAGGGGCTTCTGGCATATTTACCAAGTACTCTACCATTGAGCTACACTTCCAGCCTTTGATTGGTTTTCATGCAAAGAATCATTCTTACAGTTCTAAAATAAATTCCGGTTTGTCATGATGTTTAGTTTTTGTACTTGTTTTTTTCTTTTTTTAATGCTAGCATTAAACCCAGGACCTTGCACATGCTAGATAAGTGCTTTGTTATAGAACTATATTACTAGTTCTTTTAAAATTTTATTTTGAGATAAAATTTGTTTAAGTTGGTTAGTCTGGCCTTGAACTTGTGATCCTCCTGTCTCAGTTTCTAGAATGATAGTTCTTAATGCTGCTCTATTCAGATTGCTAGTATATTTTCTTGTGGAGCAAATAAAATGATTAGCTCAAGTGATATGAATCAATACTAACTTGAAAAGCTATCTGCTTTATTAAATGTTTGCATTTTAGAGAGTTGGTGATATCTTACATAGCTTTTGCTTGGTCTTATAGTAGATGTTGTTAGAAGAATTAGTTGTAGATCATTTAGTAATCTCTCTCTCTCTGTCTCTCTCTTTCTGTCTCCCTCTGTCTCTGTCTTCTTGAGACACGGTCTCACTATGCAGTTCAGGCTGGCCTTGAGCTCACCTTTGTAGCCCAGGCTGGTCTTGAACTCACACTGATCCCCCTGCCTCAGCCTCCCAAGTGCTGGGATTACAGGTGTGCGCCACCACGCTCAGCTCTAGTAAACCCTTTTGATGTGAAACTTTTTGTAGAAAATGATTGCTACTCCTGTGAAAATTTTGCATAGATCAGACCTTTTTTAAGCCAAAAGAATATTTTGAAAAAGAACTGATTGCACAAACCATTTGAGTCTAATTTGTCCCTTTTGGAGACCCTTCTAAATATTGCTTTGGATATCTTATCTGGTTGTTTAAGTCCTTAGTTCCGAGTGCTTTTGCATTCTTGAGTTTACTACCATTTAACTCAGTTACCTTTCTTCTTTGCCCACTCCCATGGGAAATTGAAACCAGGACTTTCTCATGAACTACCTTCTCAGCCTCCCTTCCTTTTTTTTTTTTTTTTTAATTCTGACAGGGCCTAATTAAATGGTTAAATTGTTCATGTTGTGCTTCAATTTGCAATCCTGTCAGAGTCCCACGTTACATGCCACACATGCCTGGATCCATTTTTTTCCCCTTTTGCTAGAATTGAACCCAGTATCTTGTGCATGCTAGGGAAGCACTGTCACTGAACAGCATCCTCAGGACTTCTCTTCATGTTTTCCAGGTTCTTTTTGTCTAAGAAACTGACTATGAAAGAGGTTAAGAATCTTAAAAGACAAATGGACTGACTTGCTTGAGACAGAATCTTTCTTTATTGACTAGGCTGAGCTTGAATTTGACATCTTTCAATTTTTATTTTCTGAGTAGTTGGGAATGCTTATTAGTGTGTGTATACTGTGCCCAGCACTTTTGGATCATTATTTAAAAATGGGAGGAGTGTGTGTGTGGGTGTTGTTGCTATATTACCTAGGCTGGTCTTGGACTCCTAAGCTCTAACTTAGTCTTAGACTCCTAAGCTCTTGTCTTTTTTTTTTTTTTTTTTTTTTTTTGAGACAGGGTCTCGCTGTGCAGTTCAGGCTGGCCTTGAGCTCACTTTTGTAGCCCAGGATGGTCTTGAACTTGCACCGATCCTCCTGCCTCAGCCTCTCAAGTGCTGGGATTACAGGTGTGCACCACCACACCTGGCTAATCCTCTTGTCTTAGCTTCCCTTGGGACTGCAGGTATGAGCCACCATGCCCAACTTGAAATAAATGGGTCTTTAGTAGATACCTTAAATTTTTTCTTTTTGCAAGTATTTTGAGACAAGGTCTAGGTGATCTGATCTTGCACTATGTCACCTTGTTCTTCTTTGCATCCTCTATCTTTCTGCTGTAGTCTCCTGAATGCTGGCCCATGCCTGATCCCCAGTTTTCAGATTTGCAAGACTATCCACTTGATTTCTTGGCTTTTTTCTTCAGAATTAACAAAAATGTGCTGTTTCTTTCATAGAATTTTCCCCCAAAGACTAATAAGAACAAATGGTTTTTAGGAATAGATTTTGTTTTAAATAAAACCTCAACGTTTTGGACTTAAGAGATTTAGACTCGGATTATTGTGTTATAATATAGATGTTACATATACATTTTTGTCATTGTAGCCATTGTTGACTCATGGCCTTGTGCTAGGGAAACACTGTCACTGAGTTATGTCCACAACGTAGGTGTATGTATTTTTCTTGAGAGAAGAGGCCATAACGTTTGTCTTGATTCACATGGGCTCTTAGGTTGAGAACCACTGTTTTGATCTAGCTCTCTGCCTCATTTGACACTTGAGGAAACTGAGACAGAGAAGGGAAAGGATTTCTTATTCATCATAACTTGGTGAATATCTAGTTTACCACAGTACTACAAATAAAAGTACCTAAAGGGTCTATAAGTAATAGTTCCCCAGATTTCTGTTTCCTTTGCTCATTCATGTGTTTTCTACCCCCTCTTTCTTTTGTGGGAAGTAATGTTGTATTGATTGCCTGTGTTCATATACGGTTGTTTTTGATTTTTTAGACCAAGCTATGACTACAGTAGTGGTACATGTGGACTCCAAAGCCGAGCTCACTACCCTGCTGGAGCAGTGGGAAAAGGAACATGGTAGTGGACAGGACATGGTACCTATCCTTACCAGGTATGAATAATTAAGCTGGTTTGTCATATACACAGCTAATGCTATTTTTTTTTTAGTACACACAAAAACTTATATTAAAACTTGCTGTGGAAAAGTATAGGAATATTTTTACCTTGACTAAAATAATTGATCATCTACTTCCTTTTTCCCCCTCACTTCATGTCTCCTATCCTTCCAGCCATCCTGTTATATATTAAACCCATGACCTTGTGTAAAGTAGGCAAGTATTTACCATTAAGCTGTAGTCTTAGTCCCTCAACTGTATCTTTTTTTCGTGTCTCTTTGGTAACTAGCCCACTTACTTGTACATACAAAGTGGTACATACAAAGTATCTATTGCTATGATCTTGAGGATAGAAAGTGGAGAATGAAGGATGGGAGCAATGCTAATCAGTTTTCTAAGACATATCACTAGACTATAGGCATCTTTAATATCTAATGTTTGATACCTTATCCTTCAAAAAAGTTTCTCATGCTGTTTATTATTTTTTATGGAGAAAGAACTATAATGTTAAGAACGTTTAAATAACAATAAATACTTTGTTACCAGTTTTTTTTTTTTTTTTTTTTCGTGGAGACAGGGTCTCACTATGTAGTTCAGATTCATGTTGAACTGACTAGATACTTCATGTTCATCTCAACCTCCCCGTGATCATCCTGCCTCGGTCTCCTGAGTGCTGGGATTATAGGCATGTGCACCATTCAGCTCTTGCTTCATTAGAAAAGTGGAAGAATACAGGTTTTAAAAAAAAAAGTTAACTATTTAGAACAAAGCTTATTGCTTGCTGGTAAATTTAATTTCTAAAAGAATTGAAAATTAAGATGTATTAACCACTGAACATTAAACTAATAAGGATATTTGAAATATACCTACAACAAATTAAAGAATCTAAACATTACATAGTTAATATGTGTATTATTGATGCCACTGAAAAGAGAGTCATGGGAATGTTAATGTTAGGTGTGGGCTTATTTGCTCTTCTCAAGGAATATTTTTGGGTACTTCATGTCACAGATACTTCATGTCTCATTTTCAAGATTATTTCTCATTATGTCACTGTGCTGTGATGTTCAGTAATGCAAAACTTAAAGTAGAGGGTCACTGTTCTTAAGGAGATAACCACTTGGAAAGTAGCTAAAGCTCACAGATAAAAAAACAATTCAGAGTAGTACAAAATAGTATATAATATGCCAACTCAGACAGTATGGCTTATAAATAGTTTTACTCAAACATTTCAGGACCAGAGGTACTTACATAATAATGCTGGACCTCATCTCCCTGTTTTCCTTGTTTGTCATTGAAGGTATTACTGACAGTTCTTTTTTCTTTTATTTTGGTGGTGTTGGGGATGAATTTTGCCTCTTATGTAATAGGCACCAAGTGAGCTACCCTTGAGCTGTGCCCATTGTTAAAAGATAGCCATCTCATAACCATGTGCAGTGGGATAACTGCATAACCAGACAGTGGATAGAGTAGGTTGAATCCTGCATGGCGACTCTCCTTCTATTTGACATTTCAGTACAGGATTTGGTCAAGTGTCTTTGAAATAGGACTTCAGAGATGGAAAACAGATAAATTATTTTTTGCGAAAATTGAAAAATGACCATAAAAGGCATCAAAGGGATGAGGAACTATGACATGTTTTTGTGGTAGTGAGAAAATGGGCCCATCAAAGTATAGGATTCATGTATGGCAGGAATAAAAAACGTGTATGAATCTTAAAAGATCTTTAAAGTTAGAAAGTTTAGGAGATAGTAGGATGGATTCAGAGTAAAACTTCATTTTAAACAGCAGTAACTACTCATCCTCCAGTTGTGTTTTTTTTTTAGTTTTGTTGCATAGTTTCTCGAGTACCTATAGGTTTTGTTTTGTTCGTTTATTTTGCCCTTCAGGAGCTGGAGGGTTGAGTGTTTTATTTTATTATTTTTGAGGCTATTGCCCAAGCTGGCCTTGAACTATGTAACTTGCTCAGACTGGCTTCAAACTCATAGTCTTTCTGCCTCAGCCTCCCAAGTGCTGGAGTTATACACATGCACACCAGTGCCTAGCTGGTTTGAGTGTTTTGGTGTATTCTTTGAGGAGCAAATGAATTTCAGGCCTGCCTACTCTTAATTTTGGCTTACCTACTTATTTTTTTTTTATTTTTGTTTTTATTTTTTTTCTGTGGATGTGGGCTTTGAATTTAAGGCCTATATGCTGGGCAAGCACTGTGTTGCCAAGCTATTTTGGAGCAAGGTCTTGCTTAGTTATCCCGGCTGGCCTGAAATTTGTAATCATCCCACCTCAGCTTTCTGAGTAGCTAGGATGACAGGAGTGTGTACCACTATGCTTGGCTTTACTTTGTTTGTATCACCATGCTTGACCTAACTTTTTTTTGGAAACCATTATTTATGTTTTGGCCAGCTCAACCTGCACTGGGGAGTGGGGCTGGCACAGCATGTGGTGCTGGGGAGGAAACAGTGGTCCCAGTGGTTGCGTAAGCTTGCCTAACTAAGCAGACTCTTTATTAGACTGCTGAGCTATCTCACTGGTTTTTGAAATGTCATTTATACATCCCACCATTCACCATTTGGCCTGGTGAATTATTTTCTGGTTAAAAAAATAATCGTTGTGAACTTCCAGAGGCGTCTTAGCATCTACTCTATGTTTTTCTGTTTTGGTTTGGATTTCTATTTTTCGTAAAAATACTCACAGCTTTTGTTTATCAGGCTGTGTTCTAATTAACTTTCCCAGGGCCTGTGGAAACTCTTTATAGTATGTTGTTATCCTTTCATGGCATAGAGAAGTTAAATAGTATGTTCCGGGTTACATATAGTTAATAAAAGAGCTCTTATGTGAACTTTGGCAGTCTGCCTGCAGAATCCATGTTTTTAAAAATTTATGTGATGCTGAGGATTATATACAAAACCTTCATACCAGACTATATTCCCAAACATTTTTTGCTTTTAGAGGCAGTCTTGCTAAGTCACCAAGTTGTTGAGGCTGAGCTTGAACTTGTGCCTGAGCCTCCCAGTGTGCTGGGATTAGAGGTGTACATCTCTAAACTTGTTCACTTTGAGCTTCTGTGCTGCATTTCTTAGTTTCAACTGAGGATATGTTGATCTTATGTAATTCTAGTTATATTTTATGTAATCATCCTTTGTGGTGAAGAAAATTTCAGAGGTCAGAGGTAAAGAAAGGAAAAACAGGAATGTTTCTGAGGCCAGGTTAGAGTTGCTTAAGAATTTATACATGGAACTTAAATGTTAAAACTAGGAAATTAAACAAAACATCCACCCCCCCCCCAAAAAAAAAAGCCAAAATGCTTAAGAAATTTGGTTTTATGGAAATAAAGAATGTAGGACCAGCCAGATAGCTCAGTAGACTAAAGTGCCTGCTTAGGCAGAGTGCAGCGGCAGATTGGGGTTTGATCCCTGGTGTTCTGTTGGCCCTGCCGCTGGGGTGTGCTGAGAGGATGATTGAGACTGGGCATGGTGGTATATGCCTATAATCCCAGCTCTTGGGATGCTGAAAACAGGAGAATCACTACTATCCCGATCTATGTAGGAACATTCTGTAGATCCTGTACTAAATACAAAAAAAAAAGTAGGACAGTTTGCTTAGGAAGGAGTGTGATATTAGAGAAAGTGACAACCTTATATTGGTCATTAAAATCAATAGCCAGATATATTGGAACATACATATAACTCAGGAGCTGAGGCAGGAAGGTTGCCATGAGTTTAAGGCCAGCCTGGGCTATATAGTGAGATCCTATTTCAAAAAACAAAAGCAAACAAAAAGATTAAAATGTTAGTCTTGCTTAGAATACTCAGAAAGTAATTTTTAACGTTTTCACAAATAATAAGGAACACAATAAGGGCTGTTAAGATAGCTGAGCAGACTTAGTGCTGACTTAAGCATTCACAGGGACTGGGGTTCAATCCCCAGCACCACCTGTGGTGCCAGTCCTGTCCCCAGGGTGCACTGAGCCAGCCATTGAGTCCGAGCATGGAGTCCAGATGGATGGCGCACACCTGTAATCACAGTGCTAGGGAGGCTAAAAACAGGAGGATCACTACCGAGTCCAGGCAGCATAGTGAGACCGTAGACCAAATCCATAAAAAAGAAGAAAAAGCACAATACGGACAACATCGGTGATCACAAAACATATGCAAGTAAAAGAAGTCAGACAGTAACAGCATGTGTGATTCTGTATGTATAAAATTCTGGAACAGGCTAAATTAATTTTTTGTGAGCAAAAGCAGGTGAATGGTTGTTTGGGGTGGTATGAGTCAGGTGAAATGCATAGAAAGGCTGTGAAGAAGGAATGAACTTGGATGTGAAGAGCAAAGAGGGCTATGAAACTTACTGAAGGAGAGAGGAGTGGGAGAAGTGATCAGGAAACAAGGCAGAAGCCATGTAATTTGAAGCCATGGCAGTACTTGGGCTGAAATCAAAGTATTGTGATTAGTTGAAAGTTAGAGAATGAATTGTACCATGGAAACATGGAAGAAGGAAGCATGAACAGTATAAAGGCTATTGGAAATAGATGATAGTAGTATGGTACATGTAGGAATGGTAAAAAATTAGAGGATTAGAATCAGGCATCATTTAGGTAGGGCTACTGAGAAATTATTGGATTATAATAATTGAAGATTATAAGGTGACTACTGAAGTTTTAGCTTCAAAGGTAACAGTAGTACTAATAATTTTTGAGTTAAGGAAAGTTAAGAGTTTGGGAATAGATTTAGTTTCCTTTTTTTGGAGCATTGCTGGGGAGGGAACCTATAACTTTTGCATTGAACAACATCTCTAGCTGTGTGTGTGTGTGTGTGTGTGTGTGTGTGTGTGTGTGTGTGAGAGAGAGAGAGAGAGAGAGAGAACGTGTAAGTGTTTTATTTTGAGGTAGAGTCTTCCTGAATTCCCCAGACTGGGCTCAGACTTTGAGTCCTCATGCTTCAGCCTACTAGAGTGCTGGTATTACAGGTTTACCATGTCTACCTTTGTATTTATTTTGTGAGGTGATTGTTTAGATTTCTGTGCCCATTTCAGAAATGGTTTTGCTTTTACACCTTGTCTGTTGATTGTTGTTGTGTGGGGTTTTATGTTTTTTGCTTTTTGTCTTTGTTCTTTTGTATGCCACTTCAGAGTTGACTCCTTCTTCCCTTTGTGCTAGGATGTCTGAATTGATTGAAAAAGAAACTGAAGAATATCGTAAAGGGGATCCAGACCCATTTGATGATCGACATCCTGGTAAGATGGGTTCTCTGAGCTTGGGTCTTCTTACTAAAGAAAATAGTTAATAGTATTTTTAATTGAGTAACATCTCCTGTGATAGGTGTTAAGACTTTTATTACAGTAACTTTTAAAGGTGAAGGAAATGAGGAATGATAAATTCCTGTAAAAATGAAATATTCTGGTATTTACATGAGAGAACAGAACATAACTAACTTTAAGAAACTGAATTAGGTATATATTAACCCAGTTGTTGGGCTTACAAAGCATAGCAGCTTAGGAAAAGAGTCTCCCTTTTTTGTTGTTTGTTTTGAGACACAGGGTCTTATTGTGTACTTCAGGTTGTCTTTGAACGCACTGTGTAGCCAGGGTAGCCTCAAACTAGCCGTGGTCCTCCTGTCTCAGTCTCCTGAGTACTAGGATTATAGGCATGCATCATCACACTGGGCCCTTTTTATTTTTATAATAGTAGTTATCCTTTTACTTGGGGATGTGTGTATGTGGGGGGAGAATATAATTGAGACTGGATCCAGTGCCTTGGTTTTTAGTTAGGATGTTGGTACATGGAACCTTGAATAATAAAAAGATTTCTTTTAGTTTTTCCCTATGGTCCTGTGATTGATCCCAGTGTCTTGTACATGCTGCCCTACCACTGAGCAACACCCTCAGCTCTCCCTTTAATTTTTTTTTTTTTTTTTTTTTTTTTTTTGCGGTACTGGGAATTGAACTCAGGACCTTGCACTTGCCAGGCAGGTGCTTATTCTACTGAGCTATTTCCCCAACTCCCCACCCCTTTTTTTAAAGACAGGCCTTGCTGAGTTCCCTGGGCTGGCTTCCAACTTGCTGTCTTCCTGCCTCAGCCTCCCAAGTAGCTGGGATTACAGGTGTGTGTCACTATACCTGCTTTAAATAGACTTCTAGATGTCTGCTTTAGTGTCTTTAACAGCAAATGTTTATTGTCTTGTGTTAGTTTAGTTTTATTTTGGGCCAGTTTAATTAGAGCCATGATAAACTGGCCTGCTTTGGTGCTTACTTTGGTATAATACAGACTTAAGTGACACTTCAGACTTCATTTTTGTGTGTGTATAGTTCTTTTGGGACTAGGTCTCATTGTGTAGTTAGGATGAACCTTGAATTCACTATGTAACCCAGGCCTTACAGCAGTCCTCCTGCCTCAGCCTCCCAACTAATTACAGGTGTATGCCACCATGTCCTGCGATACTTTTCCATTTTATATTTTCTGGTGTGTGTGTGTGTGTGTGTGTGTGCGCGCGTGTGTGTGCTTTACTGGGTATTGAACCAAGGGCTTTTGTGGTAACCTAGAGTCCCACCTCCAGCTCTTTAATTTTTTTAAGACAGGGTCTCAACTAAGTTGCCTAGGCTAGGTTTAAAGTTGTGATCCTTCTACCTAAGCCTTCTAGAGTGCTGATATCAAAATTTTGCACCATTGAGCCTAGTTTTTTTTTCTGTAAGATGCATTGTTAGTAAGCAAATCTTGTTACCTATGCGCTCAGACTGCATATAAACTAGCTAGGAGTCTTTTGAAGAGGAGACTGAACTTTTCTGAGTGGAGACATAGGGCAGATTTGTGGCATTTATAAAAATAATAATATTGTATATACACTTGGTATTGCCTAGGGTTTTTTTTTTTTTCTTTTCTTAAACTTTTCAAATGTAGAATAGGTGTTTCTTACTGTCTAACTTTTTATGTGATGCTATCTGCTGCATTTGTCCCAAGTCCAGACTAACCTTGAATCTGCAGTTATCCTCTTGCCTCAGCCTCCCAGAGTGCAGGGACTATATATAAGCATGTGCCATTATACCTGGCTAGAATGTTCATTTTAATTCTCATCTTCAGAAAGGGAAGAATAGAGCATGAAAAAGTATCACATTGAATTCAGGAAGTGTGAATGTGAAATCAAAAATTTTGGTTAGTAATGGAATCATGAAAAGAACTACGAGAAATGATCATGCTTAAAAAAATCATTGCCTTGAAAGGATGAATTGGTAGTGATGAAGAGGGGCCAGAGAATGATATGCCTTCATTCCCTAGTAGAAACTTTGTTTTTTCGTAACACGTTAAGTAGTATTTGTCATTGGACATAGTTTCTTCTAAGACAAATAGGAATTTCATTTTTTATCTTTAAATAGTGAAAAGTAAAGTCTTTTTTTGTTTTTGTTTTTGTTTTTCTTTTTCTTTTTTGCGGTATCAGGGATTGAACTCAGGACCTTGTACTTGCCAGGCAAGCATTCCACTGAGCTATCTCCCTAGCCCCGGTAAAATCTTTTTGAAATGCTATTTTTATGACTTTTCTTTTTGGGAATTACTTTGTCATACTAGTTAGAAATTTATAAAAGCAAATTTATGAAAACTTTGTATCAGCAGCTCATATCCTGTATCAGATGGCTAAATTTGACTCTTTACGTAATAGTGTGAAAGGAAGTGAAATAAAATAGATGTTACCTGTTTTTAAAATAAACCAGTAATTCTTCTAGGTATTAGTTAACTCTTAGTTTCAGGCATTGAGTAGCACTTAGGTCCTTCACTTCTTTCTTTCCCTTGGATCTAGGTTGGCCTTGGTTACCGTCTTTTTTGGTTTGGTGATTGCTTAGTAGGACTCATCTGCTTTCATCCAGTTTTAGGCACACAGGATATCCTTATAGGTTTAAGGATGCATCTCTGTTGCTGTTGTCATCATAGCTGAAGGCAAAATTAATTTGGAAACTCTTTCCAGGCCACTCCTGAAAGGG
>PVKN010000944.1:23979-52078 GCA_004027915.1 Capromys pilorides
TGGGGCCGGCGAGATGGTTCAGTGGTCTAAAGCGCCTGCTTAGGAAAGCTCAGGCAACTGCAGGGACTGCGGTTCGATTCCCGGCACCACATGCTGCGCCAGCCCCACCACCAGGGAAGGCTGAGCCAGCCACAAAATAAATAAATAAATAAACACAACAAGCTAACAAATAAATAAATAAAATTAAAAAAAAGAGATTCAAAGCAAAAAAAAAAAAAAATTTATGTATATATGTATGTTGTGTGGCAGACTAATCCAGGAACCTTGGCATTGAGCTGTAGCCCTATACTTCCTTACCCTCCTTTAAAGTTTTTATTTTATTTTGAGTCACTAGTCCCTAGGTCACTAACTTGCCCAGGCTGGGTTTGAATTGTAATCTTCCTGTGTCAGCATCCCAGAATGCTATTGTTACATGTGTGTTGTCCTTATTTCTTTAAAATTTTTTTTGTTAATTTTGAGACAGAATTGTATTAAGTTACTCAGCCTGGCCTTGAGTTTGTGACTACTCCTGTCTCAGCCTCCTGAGCAGTTGGGATTATACATGTGGGCCATTATTGTTGGCTAAATTTTTATTTATTTATTTATTTATTTATTTTAGGGAAGGGTCTATAGGGGGTTCAGGGTCTCACTACTAGATCAGACTCATAGTGATTCGCCGGTTTACAGCTTCCCCAAGAGCTGGGGTTACAGGCATGTGTCACCATGCCCAGTCTCAATTGCTGTCTAAGCATGCCCTGGGAGTGGGGCCGGCACCGCAGGCCCTGGGATTGAACCCCTGGCCCCTGCACCTGCTTGCAGGCACTTTAATCCGCTGAGCTATTTGGCTGGCCCATATTGGCTAAATTTTTAATATTGTCAATTTTAATTTTAAATCATGTTTGTTATAAAATCTGACCACAAGAATCTGGTTTTGTTTTCATTTCTTTCTTTCTTTTTTTTTTTTGTCCTTTTGAGACAGGGTCTCATCTCGCTATGCAGTTCAGGCTGACCTTGGGCTCACTTTTGTAGCCTAGGCTGGTCTTGAACTCCCACTGATCCTCCTGCCTCAGCCTCCCAAGTGCTGGGATCACAGGCATGCGCCACCACACCCGGCTCTTCTTTTGTTTTCATTTCTGCTGACATTTTCATTAGTATTTATAACAACCCAGGTGCCATTCCAGAGATTTAAATTGCTTGACTGGGACAACTTACTCATTTGTTTGTTTGTTCCTTCCTTCTTCTTTTGGTAGGTCGAGCTGATCCAGAGTGTATGCTGGGCCACTTGCTGAGAATACTCTTCAAGAATGATGATTTCATGAATGCAGTAGGTTTGCTTCTTACATTTCTCCAGAGACTATCATTAGCAAATGCTGTACCTTTTTTTATTGAGATAATTTATTTTCACTAAAGGCCTTAGAAAAGTGAGAAGTTGAGTAGGTAGATTTTTAAAATTTGGCATTGGTTTAGTTGAAGTAAGAGGCCTTCTTGTCAAAAAGTCTAATTGTGGGCATATTATTTTCTGTTGGTGTATTATTTGTTTTTTAGTTGCATATAGGTAAAGACTCTCAAGGTACCCATGTATATTCCTTTTTAGACAAGATGAAAGGTTGTTTTGTTTTGTTTTTTAAAGTACGCTTTCACCTTGTAGTCCAGGCTGGCCTTGAGTTTACTATGTATCCTAGGCAAGGTTGAACTTGAAATGAAGAGGCCTTAGCCTCTCCAGTGGTAAGATTATAGGGATGCTCTGTAGGCAAGGTGATTTTGAGTTTGGGACTATGGAAGGTTTTTTAGGTGCTTGAATGGAAAAATAAGAAAGATGTACATAGTATTGTTCTGCTCTAAAACTGTGATGTGTGCTCTGGGCATGCAGAGGGATAAGAAGGTGCTTTCTATAACTCAGGATTATTGCAAGGAGTAAATGAGTGTTTGTAGGTCCTGAGCATAGTTGTAGCTAAGGAAAATTGGCTGTTATATTTGTTTGGAGGTAGAGTGGTATGATGCTTAAGAGCATGGGCTTTAGGGTCTATTTTAGAACTCATGGTCTTCCTTGCATAGCTTCCTAAATGCTTTATTTTCTTTATTTTCTGAAGACATAACACGGAATGGATAGCACTTAACTGTAAAACATTTTTATAATTTTTGAGTGAAGTTCAGCATAAAAACTACTTGGCAAAGAGTCTGGACAAGTCATCACCTCTGTAGTGTGTTAACTCCATCTTTATTTTTGTTTCACTCATGTCTCTTTGGTTTCAGGTCACTGACTGCTAACTATTCCCACCTGGGTATCCCCTACTACTTTGAATTCCATGTGTCTGTCTGTTCCATTCTGTGTCTAATGATGTCTAGGCAGAAACTATTCGTTACTCTTCCTAGCTGTCTTATTTAGTGGATTTGTAGGTTTTATTGTTCTCCTTAAACTCCATAAATCACTCGGTCTTTGTTGCCAGTCCCTAGGTTAGTCGCTGCCATCTATTACTGCAATTGCTCTGTAACTTGTCTTCTTCATTTTATAGATGAGAAATTGTTCTAGGTGCAAAAACTGATCATAGTTTTGCTTAAAATGCATTAATGGCTTCCTACTGCTCTCAGGATAAATGTAAAATTCCTTGTTTTAGTATTAAATGTCTAATTTGACATTGACTTTAATTCTCTTCAACTTTACTTGTTGCCAGTTGGCTCTCCTCCTCCTTAGCTACTTGTCCTTTATATTCTAGCTTAGATTCCTTTTCCCTCTAAACCATTCTTTTGAGTCCTTTGCAGTATAAGGGACTTTGTAACATTCTGTGCTCATGATGCTGTGTTTTCCTGTCATTGCTTTGAATTGTAAGCCTTTTGATTACGGGACTGTGTAAATAAATACTTCCTATTGTGTACGTAATACAGAACATAATAATGTAGTTATCACTTAATAGTTGAGATTCAGGCCAGGCGTGGTGGTGCATGCCTATAATCACAGTGCTTGGGAGACTGAATCAGGAGGATCGCTTTGAGACAAGCTTGAGCAACATATTGAGATGTGAGACATGAAGTGTGAGCCCTTGTCTCACCCTGACCCTGTCCCCAAAGTGATTTTGTAAAAATGTGATGAGTGCCAAAAGAAAAGTTTCATTAGTTCATTCTGTCTCTGTCTCTGTCTGTCTGTGTCACACAGACACACACACACACACACACACACTTCATTATGAAATTTGAGTTTTTTATTGCCATCAAGGATAGCTTTATAGTAAAGTTTTAACTGGCAGTTTGGTTCATATCTTTAAGAAAGCGATGGGAGAGGGGATGGGAGGAAATGGGAAGGAGATGAAGAACTAAAATGTGTCATGCACATTTACTAACTCTCCCCAGTGAATATAGTCATTATGTACTACAAAAATGTATCAATAAAAAGTTCAGTACAAAAGTTATGGAAATGTATTAGAAATTTATTAGATTTCCTGATTTTGAATGGGTTGAGTTTCAGGTAAAAGTATTCATTTTTTTTTTTTTTTATAGCTGGTGAATGCATATGTGATGACAAGCCGAGAACCCCCTTTAAACACTGCAGCTTGCAGACTGCTACTGGACATCATGCCGGGGCTGGAAACTGCTGTTGTCTTTCAAGAAAAGGTACTTGCTAATAAGAAAATTCATTGTATGTTTTTATTTTTTGAGTCAGGTCTCACTGTGTAGTTCAGGCTGGCTAAAATTCACTGTACAGCGTAGGCTATCCTCATCCTCATGGCATTCCCCCTATATAAGCCTCATAAGTGCTAGGATTAGAGGTGTGCACTACCATGCCCAATTTCATTGTATGTATGCATATATTTATTTGTAGTACTGGGGATTGAACCTAGGGCTGATCACTGGACTATATCCAAACCCTGTTGTAGGTTTTTTTTTTTTTTTTGAGATAACGTCTCAGTTGATAATTGCCATGACTGGCCTTTAACTGACTATTCTCTTGTCTCAGCCTTGCAGAGTGCTTGAATTACAGGCCTGTTCCACAATGCCCAAATTTATTTTTTAATGTAATAGTGACCTGTTGAATTTTTCTTTTGGTTTTAAAATAGTTGTCATAGTTTTTTCTTCATATAGTATTGTATTAACAGAAACTTAAATCCAGATGAACAAAATAAAAAGTAAAAAATAGCTATTTGAATACCTGATGCTGTTACTTTTTTAAATAATTGTAACAGTATGTTTTTAGAGTAGATTTATGATCTCACATGATGATAAGTGGTTTTTCCCAATGATGAACTTTCTGTTCTTTGAGAAAGCCTACCTTGTCTTGGTATATTTTGTAATTCATTTACCGACTAATAGATGATAGGTTTTATGCTGTTCTCAGATATTGGATGCTGGAAATGTTGTGTCAGCAAGGTGTGACTATATTCATTATGTGTTTAGGGATATACAGACATAGATAAAATGAAAATTTCAAACAAGTGCTATGGAGACAAAATGTTATTTCGATACTAACTGCACATGTATACTTCAGCTTTAAAAAATCAATTGTTTAGGCTTGGGCATGGTGACACATATCTGTAATCCCAGCACTTGAGAGGCTGAGGCAGGATGATTCTTGGGAATTCCAGACCAGCCTGGGCTACATAGGGAGACCCTGTCAAAAAGACAAACAGAAAAATTAGTTGCTGTATTTTTAATAATTTTATTAAAATAACTTTATTTTTATAAATGTCTTAGTTTTAAGAGTTTGTTGTGTGGATAAGGCCGGCCTCATAGCTTGGCTGGTTTATTATTTTTTTTCTGGTGCTGGGATTAAAGATTTTGCTTTTCTGCTGAGCTGTACTTCCAGAACTAACTAACTTACTTGATTGATTGATTGATTGATTGATGTCTTTTTCAAACAGAGTCTCGCTATGCAGTTTAGACTGGCCTTGAGCTCACTTTTGTAGCCCAGGCTGGTCTCAAACTTGATCCTCCTGTCTCAGCCTCCCAAGTGCTGGGATTATTGTTTTATTTTTTAAAATTATTGAAAATGTAGTCACAGCTGGATATGGTGGTGTACTCTATAATCCCAGGTCTCTGGAAGGGTAAGGTAGAAAGAGTAACCAGAGCCCAGTCAACTTAGTGACTTTGTGAGACCAGGGCTAATGATGTGTCTTAGTGTAAAGGCCTTGGGTTCACTACCCAACTCTGCAACATTCACCCCCTTTTCTGTCCCCCATTGAACTGAGAGCTTCACATGTGCTAGGTAAGAACTCTTTATCAGTGAGCTGTATCTTCAGACCCCTGTCATTCTTTTTTTCCTTCAAGTTTTTTTTTTTTTGTATTTTTTTGTATTTTTTTAGTACAGGGTCTACAGAATCTCACTGTACAGATTGGACTTGTAGTGATCCTTTCTGTTTTTCAGCCTCCCAAGTGCTAGGATTACAGGTGCGCCACCACACCTGGCCTCAGTCAGTCACCCTTTCGGAGTCCCGGGGTGGGGCTGGAGCAGCACAGCAGGCCAAGTTTGAGCCATTTGAACCCTGCCCCTGCCCAGCCACTGAGCTGTCTGGCTGGCCCTTCCCTCAAGTTTTTATTTTGGTATCTTGCTGTGTAGGTTGGCTTCAAACTTGATCTTCCTGCCTTATCCTTCCAAGTAGCTGGGATTACAAATGTGTACTGCTTAGATTTTTAATACTTTTTTTCCTCTTCAAGGTCTTGCTATGTTTGTTGCCCATGTTGGTTTGGAACTCCTGTCTCAAGTTCCCAAATATCTTGGACTGCAGATGTTCAACACAGCATCTGGTTGCAAATTTTGGTTCTTAGGAACAGGATTGAAATACTTTTTTGGTCATGAGAAGTCTTTGCTTTTAGGTTTAGTTATGAAAATAGGCCTTTTCTGAATTGTGTGATTTCATTTCCTTTACAATAGGAGGGAATTGTTGAGAATCTTTTCAAATGGGCCCGAGAGGCTGATCAACCACTGAGGACATATTCTACTGGACTGTTAGGGGGTGCTATGGAAAATCAAGATATTGCTGCTAACTACAGGGATGAAAATTCACAGCTGGTAAGGACCATCTTAAAATGAATCCTTGAATCTAGTAAAAGAGTATTCACAAGTTCTTTTTTATGTCTGTCTTTGATTAGTTAAATCTTTTTTTCCCCCATGATATAGAATCTCACTAGTGATCTTCCTATCTCAGCCTCAGCCTCGCTAGTGCTGGAATTATAGGTGTGTGATACCATGCCCGGTCCTGGGGCCAGTAAGATAGGCATGGGTGGCGGGTGGCGTTTATGCCTCTGAACTATCTCCCCAGCCCTGGTTAAATCTTATTTGTAATTTGTTTTAACTTTTTTTTTTTTTTAAGATATAGTCTTGCTCTGTATTCCATGCTGACCTCAAACTCATGATCTTCCTTCCTCAGACTCTTGAGTGCCGAGATCACAGGTGTGTGGCACCAGGCTTTGCTTACTTACCTTGTATCAGAATTTTGGAATACCACCATTTTAAGATAATTTAAAATACCAACATTTCAAGATTACTTCCCCTAAAAGTTTTTTTTTCTCCCCTAGTACTGAGATTAAATTCAGTTTACATTCACCTATATTCCTAGTTTTTTAAAAGTTGCTTTGAGGCAGGATTTTGCCAAATTGTCTAGGTTGGCCTTAAACTTGGAATTCTTTTGTGCCAATCTTCCAAGTAGCTGGTATGATAGGTATGTGCCACCACACCTGGGAGGTTTGACTTTTTTTTTTTTTAATGCTGAACATAGTTGTTTTTCGAGGAAGGGATAGAAATGGGAAAATTTTTTTAAAAGTTGTTTTTTTTATTTGTCAAGGATTATGGCATTGTATACCAAATAAAGTTCTGTCCCAGTGTCTCATCCCTTCTTCCCCCTTCCCTTTGTTATGAAAATTTTCAACATAGAATACTATTGAAAGAATTTTATGGTGAGCATATATATATAGACTACCTCAATGTGTTGTACTATACGCAGATCTTGCTAGTCCAGGTTAGCCTTAAGCTCTCTGTTATCCTCATACCTCAGCCCCTTGCATACTAATATTACAGACATAAACTATCATACCTGGCTTTTTAATTATTTTTCTTACAATTCCGAATAAATTTTCAGAACATCTGTGAATACCCCCCCCCATCCCCTTTATTTTTGGCTGTAATTTTTGAGGATTGAATTGGGAGGGTCTTGTGTGTGGTAGGCAAGGGTTCTACTACTGCACTACATACCTACCTCTTTTATTTGAAACGTGGTCTTGCTTATTTGAGTAGACTGGAAACTTGTCATCCTCTTACTTGTAAATAGCTGCAATTAAAAGGTGGCCCAGAATGCCCCACCCTTTCTCTTTTTAAAATTAAACATGATATGTTGTTTTGGATTTGGCCTAGAAAAGTAAGTACTTAAAAAGTTTTTTAAAATAAGTTACATGTATATCATGTATAGGTACAAATTCTCTACGATGATTATGATCATTACGAATATCTAAAATGTACCAATGAAAAAAGAGTGAACTTAAAAATAGATTATTAATTATGTACAATATTTGATTTTTCAAAGACATGTCAAAAAATCTATTGCTATATCTAGGTTCCACTTAGATATAGGGGTGATGGGTCAACCCATTGTCACCCAAGCAAATCAGTTGTGAAAGATGTGTTTTAAATCTTTTGATTTTAGTTTTCTGGAAAATTTGATGGGGAATGAGACTTTTAGTCATAACTTCAGCAAGTTGTAGAAATGAAGTTAATATCAAGTCTTTACTATTACTAGGCATTGTGCTAACTACATTAGTATTCTTAAATGAAACTAAGATACAGAAGAGACAATTCTTTTTACTCCAATATTTGTTGATAGGTGGCAATAGTGCTTCGAAGACTGAGGGAACTGCAGCTTCAGGAAGTTTCTTTGCGGCAAGAAAACAAGCGTCCTAGTCCTCGGAAACTTTCTTCTGAACCCCTTTTGCCTTTGGATGAGGAAGCTGTGGATATGGACTATGGTGACATGACAGTAGATGTAGTGGGAAGAGAACAGGAAGAAGCTTCTGGAGACATGGAAATCTCTTTTCATCTTGATTCAAGCCACAAGACCAGTAGTAGAGTAAACTCAGCAACCAAACCTGAGGAAGGAGGATTAAAGAAAAACAAATCAGCAAAACAGGGTGACAGAGAGAGCTTTAGGAAAGCCAAACAAAAATTGGGTTTCTCATCTTCTGATTCAGATCGAATGTTTGTTGAGCTATCTAATAGCAGCTGGTCAGAAATGTCCCCATGGGTGATTGGCACAAATTATACACTTTATCCTATGACTCCTGCTATTGAACAGCGTCTCATTCTCCAGTATTTGACCCCTCTAGGAGAATATCAGGAGGTAAGTGTATTGGGAAGGGTATGGTGGGGCTATTTTATTTCTGGGTTGTTTCCTGGTAGCACTTTCTGTTGTTAACATACTATTAAGTCAATTTCAGAAAGTCTTTGCTTCATACGGGTAAAGTCTTACGCAGGTTACTTAAGATCTCTGTGATAGTTGTGTTGATGTTTACTTTAAGGCTTAGTTTTGATTTTCATTTCAGTTACTTCCCATATTTATGCAACTTGGATCACGGGAGTTGATGATGTTCTATATTGACCTGAAACAGACTAATGATGTCCTGCTTACGTTTGAGGCACTCAAGGTAAAATGCTTAAAAATATTAGATCACTGAAGACTTTTGCTTCTTCTTAGTATTTCTAGTAAACACTTTCCAAAATTAAAAATTAAAGTGATCAGTGAGTGCTTTATTGATAGAAAAGTTTTCTGTGTGTGCTATTTACTACAGTGGTTACAGACTAGCCCTGTGTGACTTGGCTTTTATCTTAAGGCACTGAAATTTAAATTTTGTTTAACTTTAACTTTACTTGTATTAGCTGCATTTGGCAAGGATTGCTACATTGAACAGTGTAGTTTCAGAGTGTATTTAAATGAGGAACTTTGCATTTCAGTCTCCAGATACTAAAGTTTGGAAATCAAACATAGTTAGAATGATTTGTGGGATATACTCTGTGTGTGGGGGATGGGCTGGGGTGGGGGGGTATATAAACTGTTTGCTTATGGGTGAATTAAGCAGGGTTGTCGGTGATGAGCCAGATAAAATTTAAGGTTCTGTTTACCCACCTACCTATTGTGGAAGTGGAATTTCTATTGTATGGTAGGGACATTGTATGGAAACAAACAATTCCTGTGACTGAAGTATTGTTACCCACACATAATTTAGCTGCTCCTTGGGGGAGAGATGTAGAAGCTTGGTACAAGTGTGTTTAACAGAAAAAAATAGGGTAATTCGGGGGTGGGCAAGATTCAAGTTAAGTATAAATCCGGGTGCTAAAAAATTCTAAGAAAGCCTGTTTTTGTTGCTGATTTTGGCAAAATCTGTAGATGTATTAAATCATCTACAAACATTCCTAGTTTATTAATGACTGAGTTTGTTTCTGCAACTAGGTTGTTAAATGAATTGGTTACTAAACAAGGAATTGTATCTAGTATGTACATTACAATATTTAGAACCAAGAAATGGTCAAAGGAAACTAACTTGATGGCTTTGCTTTTATTTGTATAATTCTTAAATTCGGTACTATAGTGTACAACATAACACTACAGTACTATATTGTACAGTACAACCAGCAAAAATTACAGTACTGTATAAGGTGTGCAGTGTAAAAGATGACATTGAGGCTCTACAGACAAGATGTGTTGTTTTGTCTGTTTCTGAAAGACTCTTGTGGGGAACAGTTGGGACAACTGTGGCTCACCTTTGGTCCTTTTATACTTAAGAGTAACCAACAGCCTGGTGCTTTCATTTTATTTCCTACCCTTAAGAATTGTGGGAGAGATCAGGGCTCCCAGAGAGGCTAGTGGGAATTTAAGAGGAAACAAAGTGTTCAAAGATGAAATAAAACTTTCAGGGGTCTATTTTAAGTGCATTTTAATAGTCACAAAAATTTACCGTTTTGTTACTTTGCTCAAAATTGGAAGACAGCTACACTTACCACTGTGCCACCAGTGCCATGCTGCTCAAGATTGTTTTTTGGGGTTATATTGAGAATACATTTAAAAGAAGTAAAAGTTCAATTAATGGAGTCAGTAACTGAGCCAAAGCTAGAATACAGCTGGTACATTAAAATAAACTTTGATTGACTGATTGATTGATCGATCGATAGATAGATAGATACAGGGTCTCACTGTGCAGATCTGACTTGTAGTGACCTTCCTGTCTCAGCCTCCCTAGTGCTGGGGGTTACAAGCATGTGCTGCTATGCCCAGTTCAAATGTTTATATTTTAAATTTTTTTGTTACTGGGGATTGAACTCATGAGCTTGTGCTTGCCAAGCAGGCAAGGCTTGTACCACTGAATTATTTCCTTGGTTCCCAATTTTTTTTAAATAGTAGAGTTAGCAAATGTCTTGACTTTTGGTGTTATGAGGGAAAATAATGTTTATAGAATCTCAGTGTTTAAATATCCTTTAAACAATAGAGAGCGGTTTATGTAGAGTTTTTTTTTTTTTTTCAATACTAGAGATTTGACAGAAGATCTTCCTATTGAACTATATCCCCACCTTCTGCTTTCTGGTTTTTTTTTTTTTTTTTGGTTTTTTGTTGCGTTTTTTTTTTTTTTTTTTTTTCCCGTTTTGAGACAGGGTCTCGCTATGCAGTTCAGCTGGTCTTGAGCTCACTTTTGTAGCCCAGGCTGGTCTCGAACTCGCACCGATCCTCCTGCCTCACCCTCTCAAATGCTGGGATTACAGGTGTTGTGTTTTTTTTTTGAGACAGGGTCTTGCTAATTTGTCATAGTATCCAAGCTGGGCTTGAACCTGGAGTCTTTCTGCCTCAGCCTTCAAGTGTGTTGGGATTATAGGTCTGTATTGCCAATGTTGAGCATATCAAGGATGAATTTAACATCCTTGTGTTGATATTTTTGGATTTTTTAGATTGATGTGCAGTAACATGTCCTTTTTTTTTTTTTTTTAAGCATCTAGCATCTCTCCTGCTCCATAACAAATTTGCCACAGAATTTGTTGCGCATGGAGGAGTACAGAAATTACTTGAAATTCCTCGTCCTTCTATGGCTGCAACTGGTGTATCTATGTGTTTGTATTACTTGTCCTACAACCAGGATGCTATGGAAAGAGTAAGTCTGGTCTACCTAGAAAATGGGGTTAAATAGTGGATAATCTCTATAAAATTGTGATATATTCCCAGAAGTTTTTCTGCCTGCCTTCCAAGTGCTAGGACTATAGGTGTGTACCACTGTGCTCAGCTTTGTAGAACTTTTATTTTGTTTATTTGGAGATAGGATTTCACCATGAAATTTAGGCTGACTTCAAACTCACTCTGTAGCCCATGGTGGCCTTGTACTTGCAGTGATCTTGCTGCCTTAGCTTTCTGAGTGCTGGGACTACAGGCCACCATACCTACCTTCACAGAACTTTTGAGTAAAATAAATTGTTGAAAGGCTAAATTCTAAAGCAGGGTGTGGTACTGTACCCTGCTTTAGACTTGAAAGGCTGAGGCAGGAGAAACATGAGTTCGAGACCAGCCTGGGCTATGAAGTGAGCTCAAGGGCAGCCAGAATTGCATAGCAAGACCCTGTCTCAAAAAGACAAAAAAAAAAAAAAAAAAAAAAAAAATCTTCTAAGCACTTTTCAGATGTCCCTCAGTGGAGTTACATTTTACTTTTGTGTGTATGGTATTGGGGGCTGAACTCAGGGCATTTGCACTGAGCTAGATCCCTGTCAAACTCCTGACCTTTTGCTTTTTATACTTTGACATAGGATTTTGCTAGGTAACCAAGTTGCCAAGGCTTAGCTTTATTTTGCGATCTTCCTGCCTTCCAGAGTTTTGGTGTTACAGGTTTATACTGTGCCTGGCTTATATTTGACAATTTTTTGGTTAGTTTATTATAAAAATGGTAGATGTTGCTTTGTATATATTAACAAATAATTTATGGTGGAGACAATAAATCATTCCAGCTGTTCACAGGGCTACAGTGTGCTTTCCTATTGGGTGCTGTGCAGCTTTTTAGGTAAGATTCTTTCATATTTAATGATTTTAAAAATGTCAATAGCTGTGTGTGGTAGCACACACCTGTAATCACAGCGCTTGGGAGTCTGAGGAAGAAGAATCAATACGAGGTCAAGGCCAGCCTGAGCTGTACAGTGAGATCTCATTTCAAAGAAGTAATTCCCCTGCCCCCAAAATATAATTGGCCTGTATATTTGAAAAGTACGTGAAACTGTAGAGGAAGTTCTTTGTCATTTCTGTGCTTGTAATGTTTTTCTAATACGTATGTAGTTTTTATATTTTCTGATATAGATGGTAAAGCTGATAATTTTTTCCTGAGCTGTCTTTGTTTTTGCTTAGTAGTGTGTATAATCACTTTTAAATTTAATCTTTCCTCTCAAATCTAATATTATGCAAGAGTATTCTTTTGAAAATGGTACGTTCATTTAATTGTATATACAAAATAAATTCTGGCTGTAGAAAAAAGTAACAAGCAGCTCAAAGATTGCTTTACAACTTGTTTAGCCACAGCAGATATCAAAATAAGTATGAATCAGTGAGTTAATGGGTATTAAACTTATGGATTTAGTATCCATAGGCTTAGCCTCTTTTATTAACTGTGCAGAATAAAATTATCTCTTTTATTACCTCTCAAAGCGTATTCATCTGTTAAGTAGGAGTCTGGTACCTACGTAACAGAGCATTAAGTAATATATTTGTGGACACTTAAGTATAGGTTGAATTTAAGCATTTAAATTTAGGTAGTTTTCAGGTTTGGAGTGGATTATGTTCAGAAATTATTACGATTTAAGTTTTAAAGTAAGAATTACTTGCCTGGGAATGATTGTTATATTTTGGAAAGATAACTTTTATCTGTTGGTGAATTTTTCATCCCTTTCAAAGACTTTTGCCAAAAATGAAAAAAAATAATTTTAATATTTTACAGGTTTGCATGCATCCCCACAATGTTCTGTCTGATGTGGTAAACTATACCCTGTGGTTAATGGAGTGTTCTCACGCCTCAGGATGCTGCCATGCTACCATGTTTTTCTCAATTTGCTTCTCATTTCGTGCTGTTTTGGAACTCTTTGATCGCTATGATGGTCTTCGTCGTCTGGTGAACTTGGTGAGGTTCTTTTATTGCTTCTCTTGTTAAAATTGGGGGTCAGGCTTGTTTGGTTGACCTTTATTAGCATCCCAGTGAAGAGAGGAGGCTTTGTTTTGGTACTGGATATTGAACCCAAGGGCTTCATAGTGAACTACATCTGCAGCCATTTTAGTTTTTATTTTAAGACAGGGTTTCACTAAATTGATTAGGCTGGGCTGGACCTCTACCTTAGCCTCCCAGAGGATTACAGGCTTGTGTCACCATACCTGGCTGAAGAGGAGGCTTTTGATTAGGGGTGTTTTTTTCCCTTCATGAGGTTAGTGCTGAAAACTTTATCCAGGGCCCCACCCATGTTCTTACAGCAGAGAAACACTCTTAACTCCATTTCCTTTCTCTTTTAACATGTTGCACTGGTTTGAACCACAGCCTGAAGAGACAGTCATGCATGTGGTATTAGTTACTGGTGGTATAAGATGCCCACTGGGAATGGTCGTGCATGTATAGTCCATTGTGAATGTGTCAGTAGTTGGAGGAGTCTTTGCCATTACAGGCTTACTTTGGATATAGTGACTTTTTTTCCGCATAGTCTTGCTATGTAGTTCAGGCTGACCTTGAACTCAGTGTGTAGCTCAGGCTAACCTTGAATTTACAGTGATCTTTCCTGTCTCAGCTTCCCAAATGCTAGGATTATAAACAGGCACCACTATGCCCAGCTCGGATACACTGATCCTATAGGGTGAATGGTTGTTACTTTGATCTTTCTAAAAATAGTGGCTTTATTGCCTTTATGTCTTTTAAGTAATCTATTAAAAGTAACAAAATATCTCTAATATTTAATGTTTTTATTGTGACTGACCACTGTTTTTTTTTTTTAAAGCATGGCTATGCCTGTGTCATTTTTCAATGTGGATTTAATGTTTTGCTTTCATATGGCTATTAGCATGTTGTATATATGTAGATACATTCTGATATTTGACAATCTTGATGAACACAGTAGTTTACCAGAACAACTTTTTGTTATTCTTTCTTTGTTTTTTTTGTATCTGTTTGTTCTTTTCCCCTCTTCTACTTCAGTCTTTTATCTGTTTATTAATAGATCAGTACCTTGGAGATTCTGAATTTGGAAGATCAGGGTGCACTTCTGAGTGACGATGAAATATTTGCTAGCCGTCAAACTGGGAAACATACCTGCATGGCCTTGCGCAAGTATTTTGAAGCTCACTTGGCCATTAAGTTAGAACAAGTGAAGCAGTCACTTCAGAGGACTGAAGGTGGCATTCTTGTTCACCCTCAACCCCCATATAAGGTAAGAGGACATAGCTTTTTTTCTTTTTCTTTGTGGTGTTGGGGGATTAAATCAGGTACTTTCCATATGGCAGCCAAGTGTCTGTCACTGAGCTCACCTCCATCTGGAGTGTGTAGTCCTAGAAAGGATGATCTTGTTAATACTTTGTGCATCCAATCAATGCATTCTGAAACTTACATTTAGATTAGAGGAATCTCTGTGAGATAGACATTATTGGATTTTACCTATCCTTTGTTAAAGCAGAACATTGAAAGCAGAAATAATAGTGAATTTTAAGGACTTTGCTCCTATTTATAAGTTATGACTTTTCTGGGGTTGTAGAACTAAAAGCTGAGTCGAAATGTTAAAGAGTTTTGTTTTTTGAAAAGTGCTAATATATCTGCTGTGCAGATTTTCTTTTTGGAATGACTATAACTCCACTTCTATCTTTTTTTTTTCTTATGTATTTGGTAGTGTCACTACACAGCTCGGACTCATAGCGATCCTGCTGTTTTCAGCCTCTCTGCTTAGTCCACTGAGCTGTCTTCCAGCCCTACAAGATCAATATTTATATCTTTCAAGAATCACAGATTAGCTAGGCATTTTGTGTCTGTAATCTTGGCCCTTGGGAGACTGAGGCAGGAAGATCTCTGTGAGCTTGAAGTGAGCCTGTGCTACATACATAGTGAGTTCAAGGCTAATCTGAATTATGATGAGATCCCATTTCAGAAACAAAGCATAATAAAACAAAACCACAGATTAAAAAGATACCTATTACCTGACATGTCATTCTCAAGCCATAAAACATATGCACTAAGGAGTCTTTTTTTTTTTTTTTTTTTTTGGCTAAAATATTTCATTAGTTATAAGTAAGACAAAAAATTAACGTTATGTAATTGGTTCACATTTGGGTTATTGATTCAATAATTGTGAAATTTGAGGTGGGTATGATCGCTGATTGGGAGTCTGAAACCAGATGGTCTCAAGGTCCAGGCTAGCATGGGCAACTTAGTGGGACTCTATCTCAGAATAAAATGAAATTTAAAAAGCATGAGTGGGACCCGGGGCTATAAGTCAGTGGGTGAGTGCCTTTCTAGTGTGCTTGAGGTCCTGAGTTCATTTCCTAGTACAGCCAAAAAGTAAAAGGAATTACAGAACTTGAAAGTTGTTATTAAAAACTATTGGCCAGGGGCTGGGAGTATAGCTCAGTGGCATAGTGCCTGCCTGGAAATAGTGAAGTCCTGAGTTCAATTCGTGGTATCTACACATAACCCAAAACAGACAAGAAACAATATATTACCTAGTGAGCTATGTTTGAGAAGGTAGCAGGTAGGTGATAAAAGTTATATACAATATTAACTTATTTCTTCTTATAGGCATGTTCATATACTCATGAACAGATTGTGGAAATGATGGAATTTTTGATAGAATATGGCCCTGCGCAGCTGTACTGGGAACCAGCTGAAGTCTTCCTCAAACTTTCTTGCGTTCAGCTCTTGTTGCAGCTTATTTCTATTGCCTGCAATTGGAAGACCTATTATGCAAGGTGGGACCAGAGAGATGTTTCACAAGAAATTCCATCCTGCTCTTTGCTTTTGCAGAAATTGATTTTGGTTTGATTTGCACGTTATACACTTTTAACCTTTACCAAATTGAATTGAAATTTTAGACATTAGTCTGAGATGAGATTAAGTGTGAAAATGTGCCTTTTCTGTAGTGCTTTATTTCTGTATGTGGTTTTAAGCAAAGATCAACTTCTGAACTCTAAGAATTTATATATCTTAACTGTAGATGGGGTTCAAGTCTTGAAGCTGGAGCCTGTTATTTGTGGTTAGACTTGATTTTACTTGACAACCATTGTCAAGTGTTTATCTTACTTTGTGTCAGCTGAATAGGTTAGGCTTAGAAAAGGGTTGCTGATATAATCAGGAGGTTGAGTGAATTTTATTTGAGAATAATGTGCAAAGCAGTAATTCAAATTAATTCAATTTTAGAAAAGATACAGTCTGAAGAACATCAGTTTTGTTTTGGTGATAATACTAGGGTTTGAACTCAGGATCTTCACATTGAGCTATATCCCCAGCTCATTTTTTAAAATATTTTTTTATTTTGAGATAGGAGCTGGCTGTTACTAAGTTGCCCCAGGCTAAGTTGCCCCTTGGGTAAAACTTTCTTCCTACCTTAGCTTCCCAGTGTGCTGAGATTATAGATATGCTCTGCCACCCAGCTCTAAACAGCATTTCTTGCCCTCCTTTCCCATGTCTACCCACTGCAGTAAAGAGGGACTTAGTTGGGGAAAATAAATTCCAAGAGCTTATTTTTTCATGTACAATAATCTGTTCATCTATTCAAGTATAAAAGTCTATATTTATTCAGATGTAGTCATATTCTTTCCTAGACTAACAGAACTCTCCAAATCCCAAATTCTAGCTCAAAGTTCTTGTAACTCAATTTCTTATAGAAACATTGGCTCCAATTTCTCATGTTCAGTAATCAAGCTCTGTTTTTTTCATTTTTCTGAGACAGAATCTTGCTGTATAATTGAGGCTGTTCTTGAGCTCACTATGTATCCTAGGCTGGCCTCAAACTCACAGTGATCCTCCTGTCTCACCCTCCTAAGTGTTGAGAGTACAGACACGTGCTACAACACTGAGTTCTCCGTAGATGAGTACTTAACTGTCCATGTAGCCTGCTCATAGTGCATTGACAACACAGCTGTCAGTGATTTTATCCCAAGAATTCTTCACCTGAGTCACAACCTACTGCAGGGTGGCGGGGGCACAGAATCTCCACTAAATCAAGTATTAACTGGAGACTTAGAGACAGGAAGGAATGCCAGAAAAAAAAAAAAAGATCACAGCTAGGAATGATGAACCACCTAAAAGTGACCAAAAATTGTATAAACCAAAATTCAGCAAACGTTTCTTTATTTCACATGAGTTCATTAATTTCATGTTACAACACGCTATTCGTTAAATTATGAAGATTCATATTAAGACACAACCATGTCTGTTCATTATCAAGTGTCCCTATTATTCTGTGTCTGTACCCTGATTGGGCACTGAGCAGAAAGTCTTGAGTTCATCTTTTTACATAGGTTTTCCCCTCTTGTCCAAACGCAACCATTTAATATTGATAAATACTTCATAATTTATCATTTATACTTAATCATGTATTAGTATTTTATAATTTAATAGTCCCATTGTGTTGAACTAGATTTACTAAAATGATGTTTGGCTGATCAATTTGACTGGCGCTTACATTCAGGGTAGGTTTTGTATTATTACAAGTCCTGAAAAATTATGCTAGGGATTATTGTCTGAGTAGGTCTTATTTTCAAGGAAATACAGTATGAGTATAATTTGACTTTATAAGTATCTTGAATCCTATGAGTGTTTCAGAGATTCCCAGGAGCTCCCTGACCAAACTACAAGAACTGCTGTTTTTAATTTTTTTATTTTTCAGGGGTAGTGGGGTTCAAAACTAGGGCCTTGCATGTAGTAGGGAAGGACACTACACTAAGCTGTTGTCCTACCCCTGATGAGTACTAATTTAGAGTATTAAAGAGTAGGTTATTGCAAATCACAGTGTAAAACTATGTGGTAATATGGGCTTGAGGCTGGCCCTGGTATTAAAAAACAAAAAACCAGAGGATACTCATCTAGAGAATAGTTTAAAAGATACAGCTCAAAAGATAGCTAGAAAGAGTACTAATACTTTTCTTTGGTAGTAAGTTCACTTTTTGATTATTGAAAACTCTTTTTGTTTAGTTTTTAAAATTTGGTACTGGGAATAAAACCCAGGAAGTGTTAAACTGTATCTCTAGTCCTTTTTATTTTACCCTGAAATAAAATCTTGCTAAATGGTCAAAGCTGAGGGGCTTGGGATATGGCTCAGTGGTCCAAGCACCTGCCTGGCAAGGTCAAGGACTCAGGTTCTATCCCTGGTACCATATGCTGTGCTGGCCCCAAAACCCAGCATGGTGGCACACACCTGTAATCCCAGCGCTGCGGAGACTGAGACAGTAGGACCACTATGAGCTGCATAGTAAAACGCTGTACCTAATAAATGAATTTAAAAAAAAAAAAATTGCCAAGGCCAGCATCAAATTTAGGTTCCTCTGCCTTCAGTTTTCTGAGTAGAGTTACAAATATCAATATGCCTGACTAAAATATATATATCCTTGATTTTAAATTTTTATGTAGGGAATGGGGTTATAGCTCACTGGTAGAGTGCCTGGTTTACATGTATGTGATCCTGCCAAAGAGGGGAAAAAAAAAATCTTACTTGTGGTGTTGGGGATTGAAACTGTTCCTTGTGCTTGCCAGGCAAGTGATGTAGGACTGAATTATAAACCCAGCTGAGGTGCTGTGAATACAGGTGTAAGTACCTGCCTAGAAATCACAAGGTCCTGAGTTCAATTCCCATTACCACCAAAAAATCTGGGAAATCTGAACACTAGATATTTGATGTCAAGCAACAATTCTTAGATACAGTGATGATATGGTTATGTTAAAAAAAAGTCCTTATCCTGTAAACCCAGCTGAAAAAATGAAAAAGGCTTTGTTATTGTTTGTAAAATTAAAGCTTGAACCTAGAGCTTTAGCACTGAGCTGCATCACTAACCTTTATATTTTTTATTTTGAGACAAGGTCTTTCTAAATTGGCCAGGCTGGACTCCAACTTGTAATCTCCCTATCTCAGTCTCCCAGCATGCTGGGATTATAGACTTGTGCTGCCCCATTTGCTCACTTTATTATTGTCACTATTTTGATTTTCATTTTTCTTTCTGAGACAGGTTTTTGCTATGGATTTCAGGCTGGTCTTATACTCATTGTGTAACCCAAACTGGCCTTGAACTCATAATAGACCTCCTGCCTCAGCCTCCGAAATGCTAGGATTGCAGTATGAAACTTTTATTTTTAAAATTAAATTTTGGGGGCTGACACTACAGTTTAGTAGACTAAGCACCTGCTTAGGCAAGGGCAGGGACTGGGGTTTGATGGCTGGCACCAAATGCCGCTCTGGCCCCACCCCTGGGCATTCTGGGCCAGCCACCAAGACTGGGCATGGTGGTGGCACATGCCTGTAATCCCAGCACTGAGGAGGTTGAACATAGGATCACTATGAGTCTGAGCTGTGTAGTGAGACTCTGTACCAAAAACATTAAAAAAAAAATGTTAAAAATTAAAATGTTCAAAATAGAGAAATGTACAGAGGATAATATAACTCTTTTGAACTCATCTTTAGCTAGGGCATGTTGTGTTTAGTTTTTCTTCAGTTTCTTTTGTTTTTATGCCTCAGAGTAACCAATGTACATTTGGAGTACGTTCTTCTCATGCATGTTTTTGTATATTTTTGCCTGTCTATAAATAATAATGTATTATATGTTGTTAAATTATTTTCATGTTTTCCTGTATGCATCCTTCACAACTTTTTCTGCCGTTAATATTTGTGAAATGTATACATTGTTAATATTTAACTGGTGGGCCAGTGAGATGGTTCAGCAGTCTAAAGTGCCTGCTTAGGAAAGTTTAGGGAACCTCAGGGACCATGGTTCAATCCTCAGCACCACATGCTGCGCCGGCTCCACCCCCAGGGCAGGCTGAGCCGGCCGTAGTGAAAAAAAAAAAAAAAAAATTAACTGGTATATTTCTATATATAATTTATTCCTACTTTCACTTAGTGTTTTTCGGTAAGTAAATGATACTGTGAACTTCCTTTTATAGCCTCCCTTGAGGATATGATGTGTACAACCTGTGTTTTAGAATGCATTTTCACCAATAATATTGGATATTACCAGATGGGTTTCACTTTTTACGTTTAATTTTTATCTTTTTTTTTTATTTGCGGGACTGAGGTTCAAACTCATGACTTTGCAGGCTTGCCAGGCAGGCACTTGTGCCACGGAGCTATCTCCCCAGTCCCCTATGTTTCATTTTTAAAGTATTTTGTCTTATATAGTTCAGGCTGGGCTTGAATTCAGTACCTGGAGCTGGCCTCAAACTTGCAGTAATTCTCCTGCCTCAGCCTCCCATGTACTGGGATCATAGATGTGTGCTACCACACAGAGCAGGATTATGAGTTCTTTGGAGGGGTGGTTTTATTTTTGTTTTGTTTTGGTGTCTTTTCCTTTTGTTGTTATTTTTGAGGCAGGCTTTGTAGTACATGCTGGCCTTGAATTTGTTTATGTAGCCCATGCAGGCCTCAAACTTATGGCAGTCCTCCTAGCTTAATCTTCTGGAGTGCTGAGATTACAGGTATGCACCACAATGCCAGGCAGCAAGATGATTTTCTTTTTTTTTAACAAGATGATATTTAAAATGATTTTAACCATTGTCCATTGTATTCTCCCACCATCCAATACATAGTTTTCATTTTTCTATCGATCTATGATTCTTCAGATTTTTAATTTTTTTTTTTTTTGAGATAGGGTTTTGCTTGATAGTTGAGGCTAGTGGGCTGGGGAGATAGCTCAGTGGAATAAGTGATTGCCTGGCAAGTGCAGGGTTCTAAGTTCTAATCCTGGTACCACCAAAAAAATAGATATAGTTGAGGCTGGCATTGAACTTACAGCAGTCTCCAGTGTGCCTCCTCAGCCTCCTGAGTGCTGGGATACAAGCCTATCCCAGATTACTTTGTTTTTATTTTTATTTTTGAAATAGTATTGCACTACATATTTTAGGCTGACTTTAAATTCACTATGTAGCCCACAGTTCCCAGCCAGATTACTTGTTAGAGTTCTGTGTAACCTCAATAACATTGAGGATTTTTAAAATAAAAGAATTTTTTTTCAGTACATGTTTACAGTACATAATGATTACATTTGTAGTGGGGAGTTGGTACCTGTGCATAGCACCTCTTAATTTTTTTTCATTCTCCTCTCTTTCTTCTGTCTCTTGATTTGCTTCCCGTTTAAAAAACATGTATGTTTTTAACTGTAGAAGTTTGATAGGTAAAATTTCTATCACTGTGGTTTTGTGGAAGTAATTTCATGGTGATTTATCTTCTCTTGGCAAACAAATGATGGACTCATACCTGTGGTGTTCTGGTATATTTTCTTTTAAAAAATGTTCCTGTTACTTGCTGTGTTTTCTCTTGGACTAATTGTTTTTCCTCTCCAGGAATGACACTGTGCGTTTTGCTTTGGATGTCCTGGCTATTCTCACCGTGGTGCCAAAGATACAGCTTCAGTTAGCAGAATCAGTGGATGTGCTGGATGAGGCTGGCTCTACAGTGTCCACTGTAGGTAAGTAGTGCCTTTTTTGTTGTTGCTTGATGTGAATTAGTTTTCCTTTGCTGTTCTGGCTGTGGTTATTTAGTGTAATTTTCGTGTATTAGAAGGTAGTATACTTGCCAGGTGTGGTGGCGCATGCCTGTAATCCCAGCACTTGGGAGGCTTAGGCAGGAGGATCAGTGTGAGTTTGAGACCAGCCTGGGCTACAAAAGTGAGCTCAAGGTCAGCCTGAACTGCATAGCGTGACCCTGTCTCAAAAGGAAAAAAAAAAAAGGTGTACATTTATCCCTTGTAACTAGTGCCATACAGTTTTGCATAAAGGAGTTATATGAATCTATTAAGTGCGAGGTTTGTGTTTTAAATGTTTCTGTTATGCTGTGGCATTTGGCTCTAAAAATAAGGATTATGGTAATAATGGTTAGCGGTCAATCTCCAATAAAAGTAATCAGTAAATTGATAGCAGCTGTCATATAGCTAGAATAAAAGAAAATAGCCTTTGTTTGAAGATGATTAAGAACAGACTTACAAGGGTGCTGCTGAGGTAAATGTGGGAAGTGGGGTGATTGGCTGTGGGTCCTAGTATGCACCACTCAGGAGAGAAAGCCCCAAAGTCTGGTATGTTCTTTACCCCTCCCTACCCCAACCCTCCCTCTTTTCTGAGGGTTTCCTTCATTTTCTGCAAAAGATTTTAATCTATTTCCACTGATTTTGCACCCTTTATTCAGGTGAAATTGTATACCAATCTTGGTGACTTTCCCATAATATTGTGACATCAGTTCTCTAATTTTTATGTCTGCTCCCAAACCCTGTAGTCCTAGGTCTTACCCAGAGCAAGTTCTTTTTAACATTAACTACATTCCTAGTTCTATTCTCCTATTTATTAGCTTTATGTAATGTGTTGCATTATGGAAACATGCTTCAATGCAACTGATTGTATTTTATGCGAATAGTTCTTTATACTTTTTTTTAAAAAATGAAGTAGGTTTTTTTTTTTTTAATAGAAAAATGAACTCTGGATTTAGATTGAGGAACAACTCGTGAAGTTAACTGTTCTTTTTATAAGGAATAATGTAATTTCTCCCTCCTCCTTATAGGTATCAGCATTATTTTGGGAGTGGCTGAGGGTGAGTTCTTCATCCATGATGCTGAAATTCAGAAGTCAGCGCTTCAAATTATCATCAATTGTGTATGTGGCCCAGATAACCGGATATCCAGTATTGGCAAATTTATTTCTGGAACTCCTCGGAGAAAGCTGCCTCAGACACCTAAGAGCAGTGAGCACACCCTGGCCAAGATGTGGAATGTGGTCCAATCCAATAATGGCATAAAGGTGCTGCTGTCCTTACTGTCCATCAAGATGCCCATCACTGATGCTGACCAAATCCGGGCCCTGGCCTGCAAGGCTTTGGTGGGTTTATCTCGCAGTAGTACTGTCAGGCAGATTATCAGCAAACTGCCACTTTTCAGCAGCTGCCAGATTCAGCAACTGATGAAGGAACCTGTGCTTCAGGACAAGCGCAGTGAACATGTCAAATTTTGCAAATATGCTGCTGAGCTCATTGAAAGGGTGTCTGGAAAGCCGCTTCTAATTGGCACTGATGTGTCTTTGGCACGATTACAGAAAGCAGATGTTGTTGCCCAGTCAAGAATCTCCTTCCCTGAGAAAGAACTGCTTCTGTTGATACGAAACCATCTCATTTCTAAAGGGCTTGGAGAGACAGCAACTGTGCTGACAAAAGAAGCTGACCTACCCATGACTGCTGCCTCCCATTCTTCTGCTTTCACTCCAGTAACTGCTGCTGCTTCTCCTGTCTCTCTTCCCCGGACCCCTCGTATTGCCAATGGCATTGCAACTCGCCTAGGCAGCCATGCTACTGTGGGTGCCTCTGCTCCTTCTGCCCCTACTACTCATCCTCAGCCACGGCCGCCCCAGGGTTCACTAGCTGTGCCTGGCCCATCTTATGCAGGCAACTCCCCTTTGATTGGTAGGATTAGTTTTATCCGAGAGAGACCATCACCCTGCAATGGCAGGAAAATCAGAGTGTTGCGGCAGAAGTCGGACCATGGTGCCTACAGCCAGAGCCCAGCCATAAAAAAGCAGTTGGACAGGCATCTTCCTTCCCCACCTACGCTGGACAGTATCATCACAGAATATCTTAGAGAGCAACATGCTCGATGCAAGAACCCTGTTGCCACCTGCCCACCTTTCTCTCTCTTTACTCCTCACCAGTGTCCTGAGCCAAAACAGAGGCGGCAAGCGCCAATAAACTTTACCTCAAGGCTAAACCGCAGGGCATCATTTCCAAAATATGGAGGGGTAGATGGCGGATGCTTTGATAGGCACCTTATCTTTAGCAGGTAAGTAGAGGTCCCTCTCACTTCCTGGAAATTGGACTGATTCTTCTATTTAAATCGAAGTGGGAAGTATAGTGTCAGCATAAAATGATCAATTGTGTAGACCATGTGTTGGCCTGAAATATCCCCGATTATAACTTGAGTGATGTCATGAATGATGTAAGTATTCCACCTTTTCTCGAGCATTAACAGTTTGTATGATTATTGACAATATGTTGCTATGCTTTTTGCCATTCTGATCACCAGCATATTTTCTAAAATCTACAGAATACACTGTCCCTCTCTAGGCTTCCAAACATGTCTTTATGCTGATCTAAGTTTTTCATTTGATCCTTCACAAATCTTACATGGAATCACAGGCTTTTAATGTGGAAAATTTTGAACTTATAATGACAAGTCATTTTCTTTGATTTAAAATGAAAGTGAACCAACAGTTATATTGCAAAAGAAGTTGCTTTTAAAACTGTTATGTTCTGTACTTTTTATTTTATCTCTTCTAGCAGAGTTTTCAGAATTTTTGCACATTATTTGTCTCTGATTCCCTCCCCCTGCCCCCCCCAGATTTCGTCCTATTTCAGTGTTCAGGGAAGCAAATGAAGATGAGAGTGGCTTCACCTGCTGTGCATTCTCAGCACGGGAACGGTTCCTGATGCTTGGCACCTGCACAGGGCAGCTGAAGCTCTACAATGTGTTTAGTGGACAGGAGGAAGCCAGCTATAACTGTCACAACTCTGCCATCACACACCTTGAACCTTCCAGGGTAAGGTTCTTTCCCTGGATGCTGTCAGTTATTCTAAGATGGGTTGGTAAACTGGGTGGAGTAAAGGAGTCTTATCCTTCATTTGGCTTTGTTTTTGAAGAGTCAACTACAACTATCTCAATGTCTAGTTGAGATAAACAGAAATATGGTCCAGTTATTAAGATGACAGTAATCTTTTTTTAAGATTTTATTTTAAAGAGAAAAAAAATCAAAAGATAATGGGAGAGTGACAGTGATTATTACATTTGTGTGTTGCTATCTTCCAGGTAGTTAGAGTATAAAGTATAGACATTTAATTGCATGAATTTTTCATTGAATGAAGAAAAATTAGTAATATAACAATCTCTCTCTCTCTCTATATATATATATATATATAAATATATATGTCCTTTTTCCTTTCCTTTCTTTTCTCCTTTCCCCCATACTAACATACCTTGATTAGAATCATTTTTGATGTCTTGACCAGTCTTTCCCCCTCCCTCGAAACTTTTTTAAAAAATCTTTATTGGACTAGGAAGATAGCTTAGTAGAATAAGCGCTTGTCTGGCAAGTACGAGGTCCTGAATTCAGTTGTCAGTACTGACAAAAAAAATCTGTTTTTTTAGTATAAGGTCTCGTCACACAGCTTGGACTTGTAATAATCCTCCTGTCTCAGCCTTCCCGGTGATGGGATTGTAAGTGTACAGCACTACTCTTAGTTTAAGTAGCTGTCCCAGTGGGGCTAGAACAGCGTGTGGTACCAGGAATCAAACCTAGGACCTTGCCCTTGCCAGGAAGGTGCCTAGACTGCTGAGTTATCTCCTCAGCCACTATTTTTACTTAGTTTAAAAATACTTAATATTCTCTTAAATGTAATCGTTTTCTAGGCTCCTAATACATGTATTTGAGTCTTAGTGGCTTCTCATTTTCTTGGTTCTGGAGAATTTTTATTTTCTCTTAAATTCAGCAATTTTTTTGTGCATATTTTATTGTGCTAATGGCAGGTAGTGATATCTGCTTGTATGTAAACATGATCATCCAACTTCAGTCTTCCTTATTTTAGGATGGGTCCTTGCTGTTGACATCTGCTACTTGGAGCCAGCCTTTGTCTGCACTTTGGGGAATGAAATCAGTATTTGATATGAAGTAGGTATTTAGTTTTACAGCCCAGTGTCTTTGTTTACCTAATTTATCTCATCATCTACTTTTAGTCCTGGAAGCCCCCTCTCCCTTTTTCCCCCCTGTATTTAGGACAGGTGTACAGGGTCTGAAGGGTCTCACTGTGTAGATCAGACTCATTCCTATTTTCAGCTTCCCAAAGTGCTGGCATTATAGGTGCATGCCGCTACACCCAGCCTCAAACGCTGTCTCAGTGTGCCCTTGGCCGGGGCCAGCAGGGCACGCTGGGAAACCCTGGCCGCTGTGTTCTACTTAAGCAGGAGCTTTAGTCTGCTGCGCTATCAGGCTGGCCCCAAGACTGGAAGCCTTTTGGCAAAGAGAAATTGCCGAATTGCCTTCCTTACTAGAGGCTCCCATTTAATAATTGTCTCTCTTAATTTCCAGATGCTTTTTAAAGTATCTGTCGCCCCATTATTATGCATGGGACCTTTCACTAACACACAATGGTACTTCTGTATATTCTTATGTTTTCATACGACAGTTGCACTCTTTGCTGTGGTATTTCAACAGCAGATAGTGTCCTTTTTGCCATTTCTCTAACCAACAAAATCTCATTAATCGTTTGGGATCTGATGGACATACTGTTGGAGGAAATTTTCTTTTTAACTAAGTGAAGTCATTTCCTCTTTGAAAGTCAGAAATCTTTATGTGAGTATGGTTGTATAAGAGGCTCAGCATCACTTTTTATTGGCTGGCTGTGTGTATCTCCTGGCAGTCTGTCACTTTAGTACTTCTGTTTGTCCATAGGCATTCCTTCACCGAAGATCATTATGTTGAGTTCAGTAAGCACTCTCAGGATCGGGTCATAGGCACAAAAGGGGACATTGCTCATGTAAGTAGTTAAGGATGCATTGCTTTTAAGCTGATTTTTACCCATTTGTTCATACTGAAATCTTCTGGACTGGCTGTGGGACTTTAGTCTTCTGTGATACTAGAAACTAGTCAATAGGTTTCCTCCAATGAGAATCAAAAAATATAAAACAGTTGTAAGCCATGTAGGAAGAATGTTAGAAGGCTGAACAGGAACATAATCTGTCAATTTAAAAAAGATGTTACTATCACAGCAAATATTTGTGACTTCGTACTAAATTTTAGATGAAATAAAATCCCTGACTCTGTGGAGCCTTATTAGAGGAATAATAAATAATGAAGCAAATATATGGAATATCTGATGGCAAGTGCTATGGAGAAAAAGCAAGGAAAAAAGTAGGAAATGCTTGATGATGTGGGGGACTATATTTTATTTAGGATCATCATCATTCTTCAGTATAGTATAGGCAGAGTTCTGAAAGAAGTGTGACAGACGCAAGTATCTGAGATGAAGATTACAGTAAGGCAAGGGAAATGGAAGGGAAAGTGCTTGTTTGTGAAGACAGGATAAGAAATGGTAAGAACTGAGAAATAAGATCATAGTCTGTAGTTGGGACCTTTGGCTTTTCCTTTGAATAAGCTGGAGACATTGGCGAATTATGAATTGATGTGTGATAGAATGTAAAATTTCCCATAGTGGAATTCTGATTTTTTTGTGAGAGGCAAGAGGCAGCCCTCCAGGTAGGAAGATGTATCCCCTGACACATGGGGAGATGGTGAGAATTGATGGGCCTAAACCCTGGTGTCTTGGATGTACAAAGTTTGAGAGTCTATTAGACATTCTTTAGGGAATGAGGCACTGAATATACAAATTGGGAGTTTAGGAGAAAAGATCTGGGATGGGAGATACAAATGTGAATTATCAGTATTTAGAGTCATGTACCCGATTGATATGAAGAGGGTGAGAGGAGGGGAAGGAGGATTATCTTCTCATGAGGAGGTACTTGGGGAAGAGAATCAGAGTGGCCATAAGGCAGAATGAAAAGTGGTGCCCTGGAAGCCAACAGAAAATGATGTTTTGAGGAAAGATTGATCAGTTGGTCAGAAAATTGCTGAGCAGGGCAATATGAGAACAGCAGACTTGGGATTTAACAATGTGGAGGCTATTGGTAATGATGTCGAGAAATATTTCTGTTATGCTGGTGGGGCGAAACCTAGTTTTAGAGTGGATTCATGAAAGGAACTGAAAAGGACATACTAAGTATAGATAATAGGTTTGAAGCATTTTTGCTGAACAAATTGAAGCAGAGAAGTAGGGTAACAACTTGGAGAAAATGTGGGGTGGTTTGTTGGTTTGTTTGTTTGTTTATTTTTGTTAGTACCGGGGATTGAACTCAGGACCTTGCACTTGCCAGGCAAGCACTTA
>PVKN010000945.1:0-60127 GCA_004027915.1 Capromys pilorides
TTCTGGTTCCAAATGAATTTTAGGATTGCTTTCTCTAATTCTGTAAGATATATAGTTGTCATTTTGATCAGAATTGCATTAAATCTGTGTAAAAGTTTTGAAAGTATAGCAATTTTCACTATATTGGTTCTTCCTACCCAAGTGCAAGCAAGGGATGTCTTTCCATTTTCTGATATCCACTTCGATCTCATATTTCAGAGTACTATAGTTTTCAATGTAGAGATACTTTATATCCTTCTTTAGATTGATTCCTAGGCATTTCAGTTTTTTGTATGCTATTGTGAAAGGAGTTGTTTCCCTAGTTTCTCTCTTTGAGTTTCTTACTCATGTATAGGAAGGCTATTGATTTTTGCATGTTGACTTTGTATCCATGTACACTTCTGAATTTACTTATTTAATCTATCATGGATTTTTGGAGGTCTTCTATGTTGAGTATCATGTCATTTGAAATAATGATAATTTAATTTCTTCCTTCCTGTTTTTGTTACCTTTATTTCTTTCTCTTTCTCAATTTAGATCTAGCTAAAGTTTCCAGAACTATGTTGTTGAAGTAGACAGTGGGCATCCTTGTCTTATTTCTAATTTTAGATAGAAAGCGTTCAGATTTTGCCTATGTAGTATGATATTGGTTGTTGGTTTGTCATAGATGGCTTTTATCAGATTGAGATAAAGATCGTCTGTCCAGTTTTCTGTAGGGTTTTATAATGAATGAGTGCTGGACTTTTTCAAAAGCTTTTTCTTCATCTGTTAAGATGATCATATGATTTTTGACTTTGCTTTTTTTAATGTTGTATTACACTTATTGAATTTATTTATGTTGAATCATCCCTGCACTTCTAGGATGATTCCAACTAGGTCATAATGTATAATCTTCTTTATGATTCGCTGCATTGTTTGCCAGTATTTTTTAAAATTTTATTTATTTATTTATTTATTTATTTATTTATTTATTTATTTATTTATTTATTTGGTACAGGGTCTCACTATGCAGCTCAGACTTGTAGTGATCCTCCTGACTCAGCTTCCCAGCACTGGGATTAGAAGCGTGAGCCAACTCACCCAGTTTTCATGTCTGGCATGGCACTTTGGTAGTTCCTGTGTATCTAGGAATCCATTATTTTTCTCTGTATTTTCCACCTTCTTAGATTACAGATTTTCAAAGTAATATAACAGCAGAATGACAGACAGAAAGTGAGGATAAACCCCCACAAAAACTTGGCAAGTTAAACTGACACCCTGACTTCAGGACTCCCAAATTATCAGTACTGGCCTCAACTTTGCTTTCAGGTTGTATACTTTTTAGGTATACAGAGCAACCATATTTCCACACTCACAGGAATGTTGAAGAATTTCCACACAATCATTACAAGGTTTACATACTTCCATGCTCTAGGCACTGTAGACTACGTGTCCTCACAGACTTGATATTTCCCCTATTTCTTAAATTGTTCTGTTTATTCTCTTTTTTATTTAATTTCCACATGTTTATGAAGTTCTTATGGTTTATTTTGCTATTGATTTCCAATTCCATTGCCGTATGGTCTAGTAATATGCATGGGATAATTTCTAATCCTTTGCATTTACTTAAGCATGTTCTATGAGCTAGCATATGGTCTATTTTGGAGAATGTCAATTGTACAGTAGAAAGGAATGTGTATTTTGATATTTGGGATGGAACACTCTTCAGACATCTACTAAGTCTATTTGTTCAAAAGTTTGATTTAGCCAGGGATATAGCTAAGTGACATAAGTGCCTACCTGGCAAGTGCAAGGTCCTGAGTTTGATCCCTTGTAACCCCCCAAAATAAAAGTTTGATTCACTTCTAATATTTCATTGTGTTTTCTGGTTTTTGTTGGTTTTTTTGTTTGTTTGTTTTTGTTTGTTTGCTTTTGCAATACTGGAGATTGAACTTAGGAGTGTGTGCTTGCCAGCAAGTGTTTATGCTGCTGAGTTATTTCCCTTGCCCTTAATATTTCATTGTTGATTTTTTGGGTCCCCTTAATATCTTTTTGTGACAGTGGGATAGTGAGATCCTCCAATGCAATTGTATTAGTGCTTCTTTGATTTTTCATACCTGTTAATATTTGTTTTATATAGGTTGGTACACTGATATTTGTTGCATGTATATTTATGATTGTTAACTCTTCTTGAACTTTTCCCTTTACAAAAATGTAGTGACCTTTTTTTATCTCCTTTAATTAGTCTTGGCTTAAAATTCACTTTGTCTGAAAATAGAATAGATACTCCTGCTTTTTTCTGGGTTCAGAGTCTACCTGAGCACCATGGAGAGCCTTTCGCACTCATTTTTTAAATAAGCAATTTTTTAGAATACACTTCTCCCAGGGTAAACCATGGGTTCTGGGTATCTTGATGGATGGTGCTAGCCTTGAATATGTTTGGAGTTGATTCCTATCTGAGCATGTGGGCTCAGATACCAGGGAGACCTTTGGGACTTATTCAAGCACAGTACGTGTGTGTGTGTGTGTGTGTGTGTGTGTGTGTGTCTGTGTGTCTGTGTGTGTGTGTGTCTGTGTGTCTGTGTGTGTCTGTGTATGCTTGTGCTACGTATATGGCCAGCACCCCCAAGGCATCCGTGCAAGGCCCAGATGTGGGTTCACCATGTGACAGAAGAGAACTCAGAGGGTGATGGTAGAGAAGCTAAGTGAGTATGGGAGAAGAGGCAGACAAACGCTCTCCATCCTCTCTGTCCACTCTACTGTGACAGATCTTGCTTTGCAGTTCAGGATGCCCTTGAACTTACAGTGATCCTCTTACCTCAGCCTCCTGAGTTCTGGAATTATAGGCTTGTGCCACCATATCTATGTAAAAAGAGAATCTAACAAAAATACACCAGCCCAGTGGCAGATACAACTCCCACCCTGGTCTCCCGTGTCTGTCCTACTATGATCTGGTAATGACGAAGGGAAGGCACCAGAGAGGGCCAGGGCTCAGGTCAGTCCCTATCCTGCTTGAGATGAACGCTTCAGGTCAGGCACAAGTCTGGAGAACTCTGGGAGGGGAAGCACCTTCACACCCAGGACCCTTGGTTTTCACCCTCACTGTTTACAGATAGATCAATGGAGAGCTTTTCAGAGGAAACTAATTCTAGGAGCAGAAACAGACAAGCTCAGCACAGTTTTCCACTTTCTTCACATAGCTCATGGGCTGCAGACATGGCTTCTAGATATCTCTATGTGAGTTTGTTTCAGTTCAGGTATGAGTGCAAGCACATGAACATGATTGTGTGTGTGTTCATTGACAGGACCACCAATCCCCACCCAGGACTGGCACAGGGTCATTAGGGAAGAAGAGAAAGGCGGCTGAGGTAGGATTCTGTGTTCAACATCAGCCCCTGTGTGCCCTGATGTCATGGTTACAGCTGTGGGCTTGTAACCACTGTCCTATGGTCTTGGCTGATTTCCTGGGTTCCCTGAGCTGTCCCGCTGGCCTTGGACAGGTCTGGAGTTGGTGACTGTCTGAGCAGTTAGGCTGAGGACTGAGCCACCAGGAAGCCCTGTAGGACCTGCTCAGACACAGTACACTTGTATATGTATGTGTGTGTGCATATGTGTATGACCAGCATATCCAGGGCATCCCTGCAAGGCCAGATGTGGTGTAGGCTATTGTACATTGTGACACCACATGCAAGACTCAAGGACCCACCTTCCTGGATAGTTGGTGTGAGTCCACGCCCAGCCATGGTCACTCAACTGGACACTGGCCAGTGTGGCCCTGCAGCACCACCTGCTGGCTATGGGTGGACATGCAGCTCAGAATCACCACTCACCAAGCCAGGATACAAGGGGCTGGTAGGTGGCTGGACAGGAAGGAAAGAGGTCCCTGGGACTGTGGTAGAAAGTGGAGTGCACACCCCTAGTGAGGCTGATCCAGGAGGGTCACCTCACCTGAGCTACACAGTGAGTTCCAGACCAGTCTGAACTACTTAATGAGGCCCTGTCTCAAGAAACAAACAAAAAAGTGACAAGAACAGCAGATTGACTTTCTTGTTCCTTGGTCATCTTGGTGGCTGCTCCTGGTTGAGGGTTGTCCGCAATTAAGGCAGAAAGATGGTAGCTGCAAAGAAGACAAAAAAAATCTCTGGATTTCATCAACTCTAGCTCCAACTTGTTATAAAAAGTGGAAAGTATGTGCTGAGGTAGAAGCAGACCCTGAAGATGATTAGATAGGACAAAGCGAAATTGGTCATCCTTGCTAACAACTGCCCGCCCTTGAGGAAATGTGAAATAGAGAACCATGCCATGTTGGCCCAAACTGGTATCCACCACTACAATGGCAATAATACTGAACTGTGTGTGGTAGTTCACACCTGTAATCCCAGTGCTGGGGAGGCTAAGGCAGGAGGATCACTATGAGTCTGAGCTGCACAGCAAGACCCTGTACCAAATAAGTAAATAAAAGTTTTTTTTTTTTAATTTTTTAAAAAAGTACACTGTTTTTCCATCACCCACTCTGTATGTAAAACCTGGAAGTGTGTATGCTGGCCTTGCCCACACAGCTGCCCTGAGCACATCTCCTGCCCCCTGGGCCAGTGGCATCCCCTCTGCCCACTAGTAATGCTGTGACTTCCATCCCCAAGTAGACAGCAAGCCCTTCTTGGGCTGGAGCTGGATGGTGCTGCGTGTGGCCCACAGATACCTGCGTGTCTGTATCACAGTGTAGACTCTCCCCTGGCTTTGTGCTCCTCTGGCAGGGCATCGCATATGTCAAGAGTCCCTCTACCACTTCTGCTTTGGCCTTCTATAGCGGACCAATGACATTTCTAGAGACTCTCTCTTTCCCTCCATCTGCTCCCCAGAGGCAAGGTGTCTGGGGGCCAAGGAATGGCACCCTGGAGCATATGCCTCTCAACCCAAGTGCCACATCAGGCTCTGACAACAGACTGTCCTCAGACTGTCCCCTGGGCCATGTGTCCTAGACACAGTTGCAGGCTGGTGTGACATCTGTGTTGGATGCCTGTTGGGATGACATGATCTGACACTGCCTGGGCAACTGTGTGGCTGGGGCTGCTGTGACCAAGAACTACACTTCATGTCTGCCTCCCACCCTGAGGTCAAGGTCCCCAGTAATAGGCCTAAGTTGGTTCCTCCTGATGTCCAGCAGGCAGCCAACAACCCTTAGCCTGAAGTTCCTCCTGGTCCTGGCTGGGTATCCTAAACACCAAGCCTCAGTTTTCCTGCCTATAAAATGGAGAGTCAGTCCAGCAATCCAGAGCTGCTGTACCTGCCCCAGATGGGTTTGCTTTATGTGCACTACAGCACAATTTTTGAATTAGGGGCAAGCCTATTAGGCACTAGAAGCATTTTTTTCCTCTTATGTTTTGCAGTCAGTTGGCAAAGACTTGGTGCTCTGCAGGGCTTTTCCCATAGACCCTCATCCAGTTGGTAGTGGACAGCGTACTAGTGAGTGAGGGCCTGAATCCCATCCAGTTCTAAGCAAATCAACAAGGCAAAATCCCCAGTGGGTGGCTATTAAAGGGATCCCAGGGGTGGGGTGGGGAGCCAGGTTTAGCAAATAAAAACCCAGGACATTCAGGGTGTGGTGGTACACACTTGTGATTCCAGCACCCTGGAAGCTGATATAGGAGCATTGCCACAAGTTCACGGCCAGCCTGGGCTACATAGTGAGACCCTGTGTCAAAACCAAGTCCAACTGAACCAGAACACCTTGGTGTAACAACTACAGAGGGAAAAAAGAATTCAGGGCCACATAGTTTAGTGTGGTTCTAGTTGACACCAACAGAGGGCAGCAGAACCACGGAGTTGACAGGGACTCTAGTCCTGGAGCCTATAGCCCACCAGGAGAAAGTGTTGGGGACAGGGCCAGGATGAGGGTTGGCAGCCTGGGAGAGGGTGCTTTCCTTTTATCTTGGTGGTCCTGAGCCACAGGCCTTTGCACTGACGTAGGGTTTTGCAAAGCTGTAGTCCTGGAAATGACCATACAGAAGAAGGAAGGCCTGGGTGCAGGGTGGGCAGGTTGAGCCGTAGGAGCAGGTTGTGTTCTGTCAGTTGTGACAATATAGTCTGATAAGGGTGGGTGAAGGGATCCAGGACAGCCAGAAAGGTGTGGTGGAGAGTGTGTTTGTTTTCACACACTTAAACATTGTAGTTATTGGGCTGTGGTACAACCTGCTAATGAGTGATGTCTCCTCCATCATCTCCTGACATCTGGCTCAGTACACCTAAACAAAGCAACCAAGGAGCCACAAGCAAGAGAGAGGACAGACAGCTCATGGTGACAGGGCCACATGGAAGGTAGAACAGGTGCTGAGCAGGAGACCAGTTGCTGATGAAGAGCAGCACCCATAGACGGTGACTCTACCAAAGCCACCACGGGGACATGGTAGCATTAATGTCCTTCCTTGGGGAAAGGGACAGGTGTCTTTGCTCAGGAATCACAGCCACTGTTTGGCCTGCCAAGACTCTGGTTCCCTGTCTGGGCTCTTCATTTCCATTTGCCCCAGCCTTACTAGGCCTGGCTTTTTCTTTCTCCCTCTTGTCCCTCTTAAGAGAATATCCAAGCTCTTCCCATGTGGCAGATAGGACTATATCTGGTCCCTCACACTATCCTCTACACTCCCCACTGTTCTGTTTCATGGCCACAGTGACTTGAGCAACTTAGCTCTTCCATACCCTTCTGCCATGATGTTTGTGTTTTAGAGCAGCTAACCATGGACTGAACCACTGAAACTGTGAGCCAAATAAACCGCCCCTCCTTAAGCTCTGGTGTTGTTACTGTCTCAAAAACAGGGATGTGACTGATATAGGAACAACCAATTTGTTGCTTAGCAACAGATAATATGAAGAAATCTTTTACCATAGCCAAGAAAGGGCAGAGTTAGAGGTCCAGCACTCCAGGACTGGTTTCCAGCACTGTAGTACTGTGTTTCTAGCTCCTGCACTGCTTCTCCTGTAGTTGCTGGGTCCTCTATTCCACTTACAGAATTATAAGGGACAGCCATAGTCATTGTCTTTGAAGAACACAAAGCCTATATAGTCAAGATGTTGTGTGACAGTGACCAAGACCAAGGGCCAAGGACAAGAAGCACAGTGGACACAGGGCCCACAGTGTCTGAGGATACTGTGCTGAGGTTCTGGATAGACACTGCAGGGCCCAGCATTTGTTGCTCAGTAAAGTGCTATCAACTTCATGGTGATTGTATCTGGAGTCTCCCTCCTCTTAGGGCTGCATATGGCAGAGGTAAATGTAAGCCTCCCACCTAGCTCAGCTCACAGTACTCACCTACCTCCCACAATTCTCAGTCATTCCTCCTCAAGCCACTCCTCCTTTGAATTCAACTGGGGCAGGCCCTGGGTCGCTCTTTTTGTTCCAGAGAACCATCTTTGTGGCTGGACTTAGAGCTCCTTGGCTCCCCAATAATTATAAATATGTTTTAGTGTCTTTATTTTTGCTGTGGGTTGCATGGGAAGTGATAGATTGGAATTACCTTGGTGAGATTCCAATAATGTAACTTTGCGATTATTGTTGTGTTTGTTTCTTTCTTTATTTATTTTGTGGCTGGCCCAGCCTGCCCTGGTGGTGGGGCTGGCGCAGCGTGTGGTGCCGGGGATTGAACCGCAGCCCCTGCAGTTGCCTGAGCTTTCCCAAGCAGGCACTTTAGACCACTGATCCATCTCGCTGGCCCCTTTTTAAAAAAAAAAAAAAATTTATTTATTTATTTGTTTGTTTATTTATTTATTTATTTTTGTGGCTGGTTCAGCATGCCCTGGGGGTGGGGCTGGTGCAGCATGTGGGGCTGGGGATTGAACCGTGGTGCCTAGAGTTGCCTAAGCTTGCCTAAGCAGGCACTTTAGACCACTGAGCCATCTTGCCGGCCTACTTTGCAATTATAAATACTGACTTCTTGGATCAAAATGAGGACCTAGGAGGGACTCCTACATTGGCATCCCATGGCTCAGCTGCATATGTTGACCTCTGTCCCAAGTGTCACTTGGCCATCCCACGTATGTCAGTCACACTGACCTAGGGTACACCTTATCTGGTGTGATCTCAACTTAAATAGTGATAACTATGATCTTTGCAAGTATGGGAAACAATAAGTTCTGTCTTTTCTGTCAAACAGCAGTGAGTCCATCTTGGATAGCACCACCTCAACATACTAAGTTACAGAAAATGCCCTCTCAATTCCCATCCTGGGAACACAGTTACAAACGAAAGACAGCATATCACAGATCAAGGATTTTCTGGTCTCTGCACCCCCCTCGCTCTGCTCTCTCATCTCCTCAGCAACCCCTCAGATTCTTCTTGTGCCTTGTGAGTTAGATAATCAGAACCAATTGTGAAACTCCAAACCAGCCAATGGGAAAGAGGTCAGCTGATTCTTAAGAATAAAAGGGGTGACTTTCCTTTGCTTTGGTGCCTATTATCTCATGCTTGTGCCCTTTTGCAAAAGTAAAAGTCTTGTCTAGATTTCTTGATATCTGAGTGCTTTATTGTCCTCAGTGACCATCTGAATCTGGGATCTTATGGCCTACAATTTTGGCGCTCAGCATGGGTTCCCAACCCACATGATGCAGAGCGTCATATCTACAGGAAATGTGGACCACTGCCTAATTGAATTGGCCTCTGGGATGAGAATCCTTGCCCATGGACTGAGGACCCAATAATGACTTCTCAACAACACAAAAGGACCTAAAAGGGAGAAAATGGATTGCAATGACCAGGCAACTTTGTGCACAAAGGTAAGGAAACTTTCAGGAGCAAGTAAGTATTGCTTTGATGGTGAGATTATTCTACCCCTAACCCAGGATGACCTCAGGTGAGGTCTAAATGATCCCAAGTGAGATTATGAGTGTCTTGGGTAAGACTGATGATTCACATGGAATTAAAAGCAAATGATGGCAAGATATCTGAGCAAACACCAGAGATTGAGCCTCAGGCTTTTGGACAAACAGAATGAGAAACAGATGTGCCTCTCAGTCAGGACACATTTATTCCTCAGTGAGGCGCTCAGGAAAACACAATATCCTCTAGTCCTCTTGGACTGATGTTAAGAATTTAGGATGACAACCTACAGATAAAACCCATAAAGCTTAGGTGATAAAATGTTGTTTCATTTGTCCACAAATTCCCATCCTCACTCAATCCATTTTCTAGCTAAAGTTTGGATCAGATGAAGACTGGACTCATCAATTGTTGGTTAAATGAGTTAATTATAAAGATTGGGGTCTCAGGAAGGGATAGATTAGGCTCTATGTGAGTAACAAGAACTAATGGTCCTCCTTCCCCTAAAAATACTCAGGGACTTAATAAAAAACAACAGGTTTCACCTCTGGTCTCCTCCTGTACATGGGACCCTCCGGAGGCTCTGCCCCATCGTGTAACCCCTACCAACCAGTACTGGTGGCTCTACCTCAACGGAAGTCAGGGTCAGCCAAGGAGGACTTGATCCCTGTTGTAGCAGCCACAACCACACAAGGGGAGAAGGATTGACCTTATCCTCAGTTCAGAAGAAAATGAAAAAGGTGCCAAAATGATGTTCAAAATGTTCTTTTTCCCCAAAGTCCAAAAGGAGAACCTCAAGGAAAATTCTTCTGAATGAGGGAGGGAATCAGATTACAAATATTAGCTAGTATTTCTACTATTAGATAGTTGTATTTTTGACTTTTAATTTAAGTTAGTATTTTTGTTTAATTGATAGGCTTAAAACACTTCTTGTACTTTGTAAATTCTCAGACTACAATTACAACATTGACTTGCTCTTCTCTCTGTTTTCTGCTGGTTGTAAGGTTACTAACTCAGGGTTACTTGAAGGTCTGTTGACTGCCAGTCAAACTCAAAAATGTAGCAATCTGAGACCATACAAAAAAATAAGAAAAAAGGAGAGAAACAACTATATCCAAGTTTGCTATGAAAAGTTTATGGTAGGAGGGATGTAAATGTAAGAGATATACTTTTGATATGAGAAGATACTGTGTATAATAAAACTTTTGCCCTACTAGAAAAATAAAGCATTAATGGCAGAACTGGAAAGCTCCAGTATGTCAAAGGGAAGGTTGTAGAGGATGCAGCTTGTAGAAGGCCATACATATGTTTGCTTATTGGCTTGGTGGAGCCCAGATTATCCCTTCTAAAAGCTCCATGCTGTTCAAAAAGATGAGGCAGCTATGGCCCTGACTCTTATCAGTCACTCCTTCCCACGTTTCAGTTGTCCTCTCTTTCTTACTTGGTCTTTAACACCAAAGGAAAACTATAACTAAAACTATAAGAAAATAATTTTAAATCAAAAGCTGGGTTAAATATAAAAAGGGGATGGAGAGATAGCTCAGCGGCATAAACACCTGCCTGTCAAGCGCAAGGACCTGCATTTGGTCTCTGGTACCAAAACCAAAAAAACAGGGGGAGAAGGAAAACTCAGACTCTTTCAACTTTTATCTTTCTCTTTTTAGAGGGGCAGGCAGGTATTGGGAATCAAACTCAGGATTCTGTGTTCATCATACAGGAACTATTCCACTGAGTTATATGCCTGGCCCTTAATTTTTTTTTTTTCTTTTAGGTATCTAAAAAGTAGAGAACTGGAGGGGAGAGAGCCTTGTGGCTCCCACCATGTGGGAGAGGGAAGAGTACATGGCCTCTGCTTTCCTTGACATGTGATCTAGAGTTAAATATTGATTTTTTTTTATTAGAAAATAAAAAACAGGCTCCAATCACTGACCCCTGAAGATAGTTTCTGGCTATATCTGTAAACAGGTCTAAGAGCCAACTGGTTGCAATTGCTATTCCGGTCTCTTGAAGACAATATCTTCCTCAGTCTGCTTTCCAGCCTAGTGTTCCTGCTTTGGTCATGTGGTTCACCCATTGTTGCTATTCTTGCCTAATAAAGAGATTCTGTGCTTAGTTTATTTTTTCCCTTTCTTCCCTCTGATGAAAAGGACTTTGAGCCCAGATCTCATCCCTTGATTTTCCAGTTCCCTTTCATCAGCTTGGTGATGATATACTGAGTAAGTCATAGAGAGGGGACAAATTTGGACCAGACTGAGAAGGAGCTTTCCTTGTATTCCTGACAACTGAGACTAGTGTTCAGACAGCCAAGCAAAGGTGCTCTCACCACACCCAAGTCAAAAGAACAATGGTGCTGCTACAGGACAAACAATGAACAGTTTGTCCCAAAGAGCCCATCATACAACCTTAAAGCATGTTTAACTGCAGTTTTTCTCCTTTCTCTCTCCCATCCCTCCCTATTTTATGCTATTTTACCATCGTGTTACCCAGAGACCTAGCTTTCTAGCTTTAAACTTTGATGCATGTCAAATCATCCCATGCAGAGATACAGCTGTCCCAAAACAATTAAGTACAATAAAAAATACTTATGCCCCCTTAAGGAGGATGCCCTCTTCTCTCCTAACTTTTGTGTCAGAAGCACCAATTCCATAGACATACATGTGACATACTAGTCGGGTATGCTCCCCTAAGGTACGCCAAATGAGAGTGCCACCCCCTCCAAATTGAGGATATCACCAATGCAACTCCTTACTGTTGTGATTGACAGCACTAAGGAGGCAAGCTAAGATCCTAACGTGGATTAGAGATGACCTCTTGGGTCGCTTTACCTAATATCTTGTCCAAATTCCTCTACAGCCCATACAAGTTGACCAGACCTCCACTGTGGCCCTTATGTGCCTACCAACAGCCTGGCTCTAGTTTAGGTAAATTAGATGGCCCTTTTAAGCAGACTGTGCATATTGATATTGGATATAGAGGAGCAAATGCCTGGCTGAAATGGATAAACTATTCTGTGCATGCCCTTGACAAGAACAACTGTAACGTTGTCCCTTAGGTAGGCCAGAGGCTCAGGTGATTCCTTTTCCTTTTGCATGGTCTTTTGACTCATAATCTCTCAAACACATGACAGCGTTCTTCCAGGACAGAATAGCTTGGGGCATTATTGGACATTGTCACTATTGTTTCCCAAAGTCAAGGGCCCTGCAGGTCAGGCCCTGAAGACTATTCAACAGCCAGAAAAAGATGACAACTTCTCTTCAGGTCTTGAATGGCAGGAGACAAGAATGACATTCTTGAGCATGGTGACAGGGTGTCTCTTGACACCATCAGAAACAGGTCTGGATGCCTCAGGCAAATGTCAGGGTGCCTTTTATGGACATTCTTCCAAATAGATGGAGTAGCACCTGCACTTTGGTACAATTGGCCATCCCTTACCCTGCCACTCAGACCCTGAGACCATTCTGGGATGACCCAAAAAGAGAGATCTGATAACCAGTAGGTCATTTGACACCCCCCTCTATGCTGACTCAATTGGTGTCCCAAGGGGAGTTGCAAACAAATTCAAGGCTCAAAATCAGATAGCTATGGGATTTGAGTCCTTCTTGTTTTGGTAGTCTACCATTAACAAAAAGGTGGATTAGAGAAAGTACATCTATTATAATCAACAGAGGTTTATCAACTATACCAGGGATGCCATAAAAGAAGTAGTTATACAGTTAGGACCCACCCATCAGAAAACCTGGGCTAATAGACTAGCACTAGACATAATGTTGGCTCAAAGGGGCAGTGTGTTTGTGACACAAGTGTCCAGCATTGAATGTTCATCCCCAGTAACACGACCTGTCTTGGTTATTCTTTTCTCATTACTAGGACAAATACTCAACACCCAAAATGAAGGAAAGAAAGGTTTAGCTCACAGTTTCTGGTGGTTTCAGTTCATACTCAGCTGGCTCCAAGGCAGAGTGGCACATGGCAGAGAACAAACTTTCATGGCTACAGCAAAGAACAAGAGAGCAAAGCGAGTGGCAGCAGTTCAGCCCTAGCCTCTCCCTTCTTTAGATTATAATGCAGGGTACCTGCCACAGGGCACTCACACCCATAATCCTAGCACTGGATCAAGAATCAATCACAAACTCTAGAAGCCACCCCATGACTGCATGAGGCTTTGGGGGGATAGCTAGACACAAATCATAACACTACCCCAGATGGGACCATCACTGAAGCTTTATAGTGATTAAGTGCTCTAGCAAGTAAGTTACCAGAAAACTCAAGTATTAATGATTCTATCACTAATTTCCTAGAACAATTGTTTGGCAAATAAAAAAAAAAAAAAAGTAATAGCATCCATCTTTAACTGCCAGTAGTTCGGGTTCTGGAGCCAGGGAGATAGCTCTGCAGTCTCAGTGCCAGCCTGATAAGTATAAGGACTGGGGTTCAATCCCTGGTAGTGCATGCTATGCCAGCCCCACGCCAAGCTAGCCACTGAAACCAGGTGTGGTGGCACACGCCTGTAACCCAATATTGGGGAGGCTGAGCCCAGAAGATCACTATGAGTCCAAGCTGCACAGCAAGATCCTGTACCAAGTAAATAAATAAATAATTTTTAAAAAATTTTTAAAAGGCTAGGGTAGGGGCCAAGGAGATAGCTCTGTGGCACAAGTGCCTGTTTGGCAAGTGCAAGGTCGTGAGTTTGAATCCTGGTCCCACAAAAAAAAAAAAAAAAAAAAAAGGCCAGGGAGGTAGCTCAGTAGAATAAATGCTCACCTGACAAGCACAAGGTCCAGAATTTGATCCCTGGTACCACCAAGAAAAAAAATTAAAAACAAATAGTTGGAGTTCTCTTTCTCGTAGGTTGCTGCATTGTTCCCTATCCTGGAAGGCTCACTGAAAGATTCACAGAAGCTGCTCTTACCAAATAGTTTCTCCCAGTGTATTTGGCTAGCAAGCTCCTGATGGAAGAACAAAGTGAGTGTTTGCTCATAGAGATTAAAGAAAACAATGAGTACATTTAGAGGGAATTGTAGAAAACAGTAAGTTGTCTTTTCTATCAAACTGTAGGGAGTCAGTCCATCTTGGAGAGCACTTCCTGAACGCACTAAGTTACAGAAAATTCCCTCTCAGTTCCAATCCTGGGAATGCAGCTACAAACCAAAGACAACCCGACACAGGCCATATATTGTCTAGTCTCTACATCCCCTTCCCTCTGCTCTCTCTATCTGCCCAGCAACCTCTCAGATTTCCCTTATGCCTTGTGAGTTAGCTAATTGGGATTAATTGTGAAATTCTAAATCAGCCAATAGGAAAGAGGTCAGCTGCTTCTCCCTTGTTAGAGCTAAAAGAGAGGACTCTCCTTTGTCTTTTTTTTTTTGTTTTTTGTTTGTTTGATTGATTGATTTTTGCCTTTTGCCTTTTGAGATGGGGTTTCACTGTGCAATTCAGTCTAGTCTTGAACTCACCTTGTAGCCCAGAAGGGTTTTGAACTCAACAGTGATCCTCCTGCCTCAGCCTCCTGAGTGCTAAGATTATAGATATGTACCATCATGCTCAGCCCTTCCTTTATTTTGAGTGTCTGCTGCTTCTTGCTTGCACCATTTTGTGAAAGTGAAAACTTTGTCCAGATTACTTGATGTCTGAGTGCTTTATTCTCTGCAATGTGAATTTGAGTCTGAGGGCTTATTGGAAATAAGAAATAAGGCCAAGTTCTAGATGCTGAGGGTCTCTCTCTCATTGCTTCCTGTGGCAGAGATCCAGTCCCTGTATTCAGACCACAAACAGCTCTACCTCTGTGGGGTGAGAGATGATTCCCAGGAAAAGGGGCCAGGGTTTGAAGCCCAGTAACAGAAGGCTTGTGTGGCCACTTTGTGGTGTGTCTTAATTACTTTTCCCTCATTGCTAGGGCAAATACCCAACACCCAAAATGAAGGAAGGAAAGGTTTGTTTAGCTCACAGTTACTGGCGGTTTCAGTCCATACTCGACTGGCTCCAAGGCAGAGAAACACATGGCAGAGAGCAGCAGTTCATGGCGGCATAACAGCAACAATATGGTGACAGAGGCAACGGAACAACCAGGAGAGCAGAGAGCAACAGCGTGAGTCTGTCTCTCTGTCCCTCTTTATATTACATTCAGGCTCTCTGCCTTCAGCCTATCTACCTTAGGTCACACCCATAATCCCAGATGGACTCAGACCCACAATCCCATCAGTACTAAAACACATAATCCCAATGGACCATGAGTCAAGTCTCAAACTCTAGAAGTCCCCGCCCCATGATTGCATGAGGCTTTGGGGGGACAACTAGACATAAACCATACATGGTGGATGACTTTTTTCAAAAGTAGGAGTTGTTGAGGCTGGGGAGATAGCTCAGTAGAATAAGAACTTACCTGGCAACCGCAGGGTCCTGAGTTTAATCCCCAGTACTGAGCTGTAAAACAGATTACTAGGCAAGGGTTAAAACAGTTTGTGTTTTCAGAATGAGAGGCAAAGGTGAGCATGTGCTGGTGCTGCCTGGCCATGGTTGGTAAGGGGCGGATAGTGAGGGTTCATTCCCAGCTAACAGAGCGGCCTCTGTGCAGCCTTCCTGACTGACTCGAAGTAAACCTGGAAGAATTCATTCCTGCTGAAACCCAGGCTGAAAGCTTCAAAGCCATCCAGCTGAGTTCTCCACAACCATTGTCCAGCTGGAGAAACTGAGACCTAGCAAGGAACTTACTCAGATATTAAATGGGAGATAAAATGGTGGTGCTTAAGAGAAAGGCTTTGGAATCAGACAGCCTGGGCTTGAGCTTGAGCTGAGTAACTCTAGGTCAGCACCTCTACCTGCCCAGGACTCAGCTTCCACGTCAATAAAATGGATTATCAGGTATGGTCATGTATAACTGTAATCCTAGCACTCTGGAGGCTGAGCCAGGACAATAGCCAAGAATTTGAGACCAGCTGCACAGTGGTTCAGGTTCAAGACCAAACTGAGCTATACAAGGTGATCCTGTTTCAAAGACAAACAAACACACAAACAAATAAGAAATGGACATCACTGTAGCTATAACCAGATATCAGATGAAGCCTTTGAAATGCTTGGTATGATAGCTTCTCTGCCATAGCATTCTGGCACCATTATGAAATATGCTCATTCTGCAGGGAGGGAATAGTGACAGCCTAGGCCAAAGCCATGTAGGCAGGCAGCAGGGTTTTCAACTCAGCCTCATCCAGGTCCATGCCCTATGGAACCAGCTGTTTTTTCCATCTGCAGAGGCCCCATCCAGCCCAGGCTGTGGTCCACCAGGAAATCGAACCCCAGTGCTGACATCCACGTCTCCAGCCTAATTATGTCACTGCTGGTGCTGCTGCCAGGGCCTAGATCATCAGAGCTGTATGTCACAGCCGTGCCTGGCCGAGAGGTACATTCATTATGGAGACAGCTTTGCTGGGCCTTCCAGATCAACAATGGAGGCTGAGGAGCGGAGCAGACGCAAGCTCCATCCCCAGGGTGCTGGGGCTGGCAGCCAGCATCCATTAGGCCTTCCTGTGTGTAGAGTCCAGCTGCCTCTGTTGTAGCGCAGGACGGCACTGTGGTTACTGTCTTGTCCCTGCTTCTAAGAGTGGGAAGGAGCTGGGCAGCCACATTCAGATGCATGAGCCTAAGGGCTCCAGTGTGAGGGTCAGCTCTTGCTTGGGTGGCTTCCTGGTGACAGTGCTACCGTATGTGACAATGACCTAACACTTGCACCTATGGACAGGGGCACAGTGCCATCTTGGAAACCTGCCCTCTGAGCTATAGGATGAGGATACTGCTCAAGGCCACCCAGGTCAGTGGGCTGGTGATACAGCTTAGCAGATATAATCGTTTGCCTGGCAAGCCCAAGGTCCTAAGTTTGATCCCCAGTACCAAGAAAAGCAAAACAAAAAACAGACCACCAAGATCAGGGGAGCAGCTGTTTCATTTTGTGAAGTCTGGTCTTGCCTAACTCCAAGCCTAAACAGACTGGGCTCTCTGTCTTTCTCTCTGTCTCTGTCTGTGTCTCTGTTTGACTGTCTGACTGTTTCTCTCTGTCTCTCTGTCTCTGTCTCTGTCTCTCTCTCTCTCTGTTTCTGTTTGTCTCTGTCTCTGTCTCTGTCTCTCTGTCTCTGTCTCTGTCTCTCTGTCTCTGTCTCTCTCTGTCTCTCTGTCTCTCTGTCTATCTCTCTGTTTCTCTCTGTCTCTGATTCTGTCTCTCTCTCTGCACCCAGGGCCTGCTATATACTCTAATGCTCTGCTGCCTCAGCTCAAATACCCTCTCCCACTCCTGTCCCACCTCTCTGTGGCTTCCTAAAGGATGCTATCTTCTGCTCTTTAAGCTGTTACCAGGCTTATCACAGCCAGCAACAGCATTTGTCCTGGGTCTCATCCAGGAGGACTCAGGCCATTTGCAACATAGTGAGTAGTGCCTGAAAGCAGGCTAGTTTGGCCCCAGGGCCCAGGGGCTGGGAATCTGTGTCCAGGAGCATACCAGGGATGAGAGGCTCCTGAAACTAGACTCCACCCCATCCCACACTTGATTAGAAATCTTAGGAAGAATGGCTGGCAGTGAATTAAAGCACCTGCTTAGGCAGACGCAGGGACCAGGGTTGAGGACCCAGCATGCTGTGCCAGCCCTGCCCCCAGAGTGCGCTGAGACAGCTATTGAGACTGGGCCTGGTAGTTTGCGCCTGTAATGCCAAGCACTTGAGAGGCTAAACCTGCCTGGGAAGTGCAAGGTCATGAGTTTGAACCCTGGTCCTGCCAATAAATAAATAAATAAATAAATAAGCAAACAAATAAGCAAAATTAAATAAATAATAAAAAGTAAAACAGTAGAATCACTACGAGTCTGATCTGTGTAGTGAGACCTTATAGATCCTGCACTAAAAAAAAAAAAAAAAAAAAAGAAAAAGAGAGAAAGAAAAGGAAATCTTAGGAAGAGACTTAGGGCTTTAGTTCAGCTCATAAGTGTCTACCTGACAAGCACAGGGTCCCAAATTCAATCCCAGTACCACACACACAAGGAAATCTTAGGAAAGAATGCCTATTGTATCTAAAGCCTTAAGATGGTTATTTTTGTCATTCAATAAATGGATAAAAATTAAGCAGGTTTTACAAATTATGAAAGTAGTACGTGTTCCTGTTAAAATGCTCCAGGCTGGAACTCCATAGTGATGCTCAGCCACTCTTACCTCCCGCTCTATCTCTCAGAGCTGTAAGAAAACTATACAGAAGGCTGAAGCAGGAGGATGGCTTGAACCTAAGAGTTCAAGGTCAGCCTGCACAGTGTACCAGACCCCATCTCAAAAAAAAAAAAAAAAAAAATTGAAAAGGAAACAATCATGGCCCCAGTGATTACTGATCACATGCTTATAGCACATATACTCCTCTGGGCTTGGGGCTAGCAGGATGCCAAGTGTACAGTACCTCAGCATCCATAGGGCTGCAGCCAGTGTCTGGCCTGTTCCTACTCCTGTGCAGCTCGTAGGGGCCTTGGAGGTGGTGCAAAGATCATTCCCCCTTTTTATCCTGAGCATGGAGACCACACCTCCAATCCCAGCACTCAGAAGGCTGGGGCAGGATTGCCAAGAGTTCAAGGATACTCTGGGCTACACAGCATGACCCTTCTCAAAAGGCAAAAAGAAAAAGAAAAATGCTTTTTTAGAGAGGAGTAAAATCTGTTTAAATCAAGATTGAATGATGATTGATTGATTGATTGCTTTTTGAGATAGGCTCTCACTATGTAGTCCAGGCTAACTTTGAGCTCACATATAGCCCAGGCTGGCCCTGAAACTCACTGATCTTCCTGCCTCAGCCTCCCAAGTGATGGTATTACAGACATGTGCCAGCATGTCCAGTTTTAAATTAGGATTTCTCAAAGTCAAGCTCAGCTAGTGTCTGAGCACTGGGCTCTGGGACAGATAATTAGGTTCTAGGATCCCACGGACTGTACCCACAAGGCTCTGCTGAGCTCCTCCATCCCATCCCTCACTCCCCCTTGCCTGCCGTCTCCCCACCTGCCTCCCTCCTTCCAGCTGAGCAGTTGTCTCAGCTCCGAGGCTGCAGCAGCCATGCACCTATTTTATCTTATTAGTCGAGTGAAACATTAATTACCTCGTGAATAGGCAGAAAAAATGAAACTCAAGGAAGAAAAGAAATCCCTCCAAGGGCCCGGCATGACTGAGTGCCCCACTGTGTGACAGTGAGGAAGGGACAGCACACTGCTAGCCCTGCTTGACAGGCAGCTTAGAACTTCAGGCATCAGGGTGTGTGTCTGGTGGAGGCATCACTTAGGGATGCAGAACCCAGAGAGCTGGGAGAGGCCAGACCTCCATGGGGCTGTGGGAAGAGATGAAAAAAAAAAAGAAGAAAGGCAGAATGACCCTGTTCCATCTGTCCTGATTCTCCTGCCTCTTCCTTGCTGAACTCCTGTTCATGCTTCAAGGCCCCCAGGTCTGGAAACTAATTAACCCTTGTTGTCCCAGAGCCTGTAGTGAGCTGTTCTGGGTCATCTAGTTATTCCAGGCCATCATCCCTTCCCACCACCCTGCCCAGCCAATCACAGGCTGGAGGAACTTTCCCCAAGCAGTGTTCTGGGAACAAGGCCCAGGCCACAAGAGAAACATCCAGTGCTTGCTAAGTCTGCCCTGCCTTCCAGTCCAGCCAAGGCTGCTCCAACCACCCCCAGTAGACAAGGCTTTCTGTTTGTAATTTTTGTTTTATTACACAAGTGGGCAGCATATAATGACCACTCCTTGTGAGGCACTGGTGCATTGACAGCTCATCTTCATTCTTTTTGTGTCCCTTCCCATTCCTGCCACACCAGCCACTGCTGTCTCCTTCCCAGTGGAAAACATGACAGCCCTTTTAACCTCAGGCTCAGCCCCTCTGGGGAGTGAAGCTCACCCCAGACCCACTAGTGGTACTGGGGGAGGGTGGGCAGGGCACCAGGCAAGTGCAGACCTGATCCCCCAGGTGGGCCATGTGCAAAGCCTTGACAGCTGTGCTCCCCCTCACCCAATTCAGGCTGCTGGTGGTGCTGCTGTTGTTCCACAGTGGCAGTTATCTAAATGAAACACCTTAATAGTGCAGCTAGAATGATTACACACCCGGTTGCTCTTGGCAGAGGCATTGATTGCCTTTGCCATCCTGGGACTCGGAGGTCACCCAGAGCAATGCTACAAGACCGCTGGCTACAGAGAATTTATTGTCTCCTTGCTGGCCAGGTAGTCCTTGGGGCCTTCTTCAAGTGTAGCAGGTGGCCGTTGCCTGTGCAGGCTCCATGCCCCCTGAGACTCCTCCAGGCAAGGGGAGACAGGTGGCTCTGGTCTGGTTCTGTTGGGCTGTTTGCTCTGGACTGTGCAGAAACATGGGTGACCTAGAAAGGCCAAATGGTGGTGTTCTTGGCTACCACCCTGGCTCAGGTCTCAGCCAACAGCCAGCATCACAGTCAGAAGCGGTCTGAGGAAACCATTATCCCAGAGCAACAGCCTGCCCTCACCAACCTGTTCAACAAGAAGACTGGGTTGTGATCACTGGGGTCCCTGATTTTGAGAGTGAGTCTTTCACCGCAATGGCCAAGGGACAGCATGTTGCGGGAGTTGGCATCTGAAGCGGAAGGCAGTGAAATGTGCAAGATTAAACTCCACCTTGGGCAGAAACGGGCTTGAAGCTGGCAGTGGATGTCCAGTATAGAAAGCCACAAGGTGTGCACATTTGGTTTTAGATCAGAAGTTATAACCTGTGTGTGGCTTTCAAGGATAAGAACCCCTGCTTCTGAGATGGTTGCAATGGTGACTGAAGATCACTCACTTGGTACCTGTGTGACCCCACTACTTCCTACTGAGTACCAGGGAGAGGACTTGGCCATGTCCTTGGCTCCCCTCATCTCCACTCCAAGACATGCTGGCACTTGGACACCCTGAAGATGTGCATGCCACTCCAGCTGTTGGGAAGAGCCAGGATCCTGGCTTGACAGCCAGCACTGCTTGGGGGAGTACTCTATTGATATTCAGCTTCCTCCTATCCCTGGCAGCTTGGCAGGGACCTAAGACAGAAGGAGTAGGACAGCCAGGAGTCTGCTTCCTATGTCCTTTCATCCAACTGGGCCAGGCCAAGTCCAAGCCCTGCCTTGAGGGTTCTGAGGCTCAGGCCACTCACTCACTTACAGGTCACTCAACGTAAACATTGGAGCAGTGCCACCATGTTTTGGGACCTCCTCATCCCTCTGTGGTGGGCACTACCAAAGGTCAGCAGAGACCCCAAAGACAGGGAGCAAACAAACAGTTTCTGGATGGTGGGGCTCGCATGGGGTAGTTGGATACCCAGGGGTTTCCGTATTCAAGGGCTCTCAAAACAGTGTCATAGTTGAGCTCCATCTTTCCTGGAGCTCATGAAATAAACTTTGGGGTTTCCATGAAGAGCTGGTAAATTCATTCATTCATCCATTCATTCATCCATCCATCTATCCATCCATCCATCCATTCATTCATTCATTCATTCATTTGGCATCTCCTAGATCCTGGGCCCTGCTCTAGGTGAAGGGAAGGGCAGTAAACAAAGGGAATTCCTTTGTTTCCATAAGTGATTGTGGAGGGTGATGCAGGCAGTACCGGTTGGTCTGCCCAGGACAGTCTTCTAAGCTTCTAGACCACTTGGCTGTGCAGCTCACAGGGCTGACAGTAGGAAGCCAGAGGAGACAGCCTCACTGCCCAGGGACACAAGACTAGTAGCCTGTTTATGGTAGGGGTGACTGTGGGGACAGATTCCATGTGACAGCCAGGGACAGACCATCAAGGCACAGGGGCAGGAAGGAACCAGAGGGGGATATGGGAGGGATCAATGGCCAGGTGTGGAGATGGGGATGGGAAAGACTGGGATGTGATATCAAAGCGACCTGGTGGGCAGAGCTGGGGGTAGGGCCACAGAGTCGGGGAGGCTGAGCCAGGGTCAGTGCATGGAGTAGGAGCAATAGGTTGTAGTCATGGCCAGTTGTGTGCTTGACCCACCTTCCAGGCTGGGATTCACTCTGTGCCTGTCCTGGGATAGATCCTATAGGACCTCTGGGAACTGCTGTCCTAGGATAGGCCTTCTAGATGGCGCCAGACCACCTAGTGACATCTAGTGACACTGGGACAGACCCTTTGGCACCTTAAATGGTGCCTATTGCAGTTGGGATCTAAAATTTCCCCTCAATTCTTTTATTCAAAGTGGGGCTTTGGAAGGTGATGAATCACAGTTGCTGTCCTCATCTATTGATTGTTCTAGTGGTGAATCCATGGCTGGAAGGTGGGTGCTGCTTTAAGGTGATCATTAGAGGTACCAACTAAAAAGCACATTCCTTTCCCTAGCTCTCCCTTCTCTCTCTGCTTTTTGGCTACTGTGGATGAGTAGCTATCCTTCACCAGACCCTCCACCATGCCACATCTGCCTTGAAGCCAGTCAACCATAGACTGAACCCTCTGAAGCCATGAGCAAATTCAGCCTCTCCTCTTTATGGTATAGGTGCTGGAGCTTTTGGCCAGGTGGCTGCAGAAGGTGATACAGACAGTGCCTGTTGGTCTGCCCAGGACAGCCCTCTAGGCTTCTAGATCACTTGGCAGCATGGTAGATCCATGCTACTCCATTAAGGGAACTCACAGACATTAGTGTCCTTGCCTACACATGATGACCTTGTGCCCTCACAGCACCCATGTGAGTCCCAACCTCAGCTCAGGTCAGACTCTTGCCCAAGGCCACTCAGCTCGCTCTGTCCTTGCCTTGGCATCACTTCTGCAGAGCAGGGGTGGCCATGTTCTGGTGACACTGATCTCATATTATTTCCTGTATGTGTCTGTTGTGTAGCCTGTGATTGTATGTTCTATGTGTCCCATGTGTCCGTCCTACATCTGAATCCGTGTAATGATCTCAGTGACATTTTCTCTACCTGCTCCCTGCCAGTCTGTTTCATGGGAGATGGTGGTCATGGCCTCGTCCCCAGTGTGGTCTAGACTGGCCAGCAGTGACAGTGTCATGCATTTGTGAAAGGCCCGAACATCCCCATCCTGGGTGTGTCTGTCTGTTCCTTCCTTGGATATGAACAAGAGCTGACTCTAGTGACAGGTGGGGAAGGTGGAGGTGGCTGTGTGATGCAACCAGGATTAATTAAACTTTCTGTATTTAGTTTCTTTTCATTTCCTATGTGCTCAATCATCACAGGTGCCTGCTGTCCCCCCAACACCACCATATCCGGCCACTCCTTCCCCATCCCCATCCTGTCCCCAAGTGGGTGGTACCATCCTGCCCATCCTCAGGCTACAGCTCTGATAAGCGCAGATTATCTGTCACTGGAGCCTCATCCTTGTGATGACTATCACAGCCTTCCAAGATGCACTCCATATCTATCACTGCCCACACTGGGGTGAGGAGGTGTGGAGCAGTCAAGGTTACACCCAGCCTCAGAGTGCCTGGGGCCTTGTCTGATCATGTGACCCATAGGTCACTGCTTCAGCCTCTGACCTAGGCACCCACAAGGGACCTTGGTCCTCAACTCCCACAATGGCTTTCTGGTCCATTCATTCTGTGATTCTGGTAAAGGCCACCTCTGCTCCCCATCATAGGCTGAGGGCTCTTCCCCGTCTTTTGCATGGTGAACGTCAACCCAAAGCCCAGTGTATACTCAGAAAGTTCTCTCTGATTGAGTGCTCACTACATATGCTTTTTTAAAAAATGTATTTAGTACAGGTTCTACAGGGTCCCATTACACAGATTGGACTCATAATGATCCTCCTGTTTTCAGCCTCCTAAGAACAGGGACTACAGGCTTGCACCACTACACCCAGTCTCAGTTGCTGTCTCAGTGTGCCCAAGGGGTGGGATCGGCACAGCCCCACAAGGGATCAAACCCTGGTCCCTGCATCTGCCTAAGCAGGTACTTTAATCTGCTGAGCTATCTGGCCAGCTCCTCCCTATATACACTTATAACTAATTAGGTCTTTTATTAAATGATGCTAGGGTTGCCATCTGAGGATGTGTTCATATCAAGATTCTAACAGTACTCTCTTCTCAGACCAGAGCACACACACTGTCCTTGGTGACACTGAGATAAATTAGTCAGGGGCAGTGTAATGCCTGGGAGACTCCAGAGGCAGAGGCAAGAGGGTTGGAAGACTGAGGCCAGCCTGAACAACTTAGCAAAGACTTCTCCCAAAATTTAAAAGTGGGGTGGAGGCTGGGGCCATTGGGAATTGGGTCAATTCCCAAACAAACAAAAAAATCAAACATTATTTCCTAGTGATCAAATAAAAGGCCAGAGATACAACACTGCTTGATTGAAGCATTAGGGCCTAGAGATGAGCCAAGAGCCACACCCAAACCTCCTGGGAAGCCTGTGCCGTGTCTACACAGTTCTCCTAGATATGAGGCTCAGAGCAGTAATGGAGGCATCATTTGCTATGGCCAGTGGACTCCATGGCAGCCCCAGAGAGCACCCTGTTTCAGTCCAGGGAAGCTGCTGGGGCCCACCTGCAGTGGAACCCTCCCCATGATCTGTTACCTATGTCCCCATGCCCCAGACCATGTCCACAGCTGCCTCTGGACAGGCAGGACAGTGAGGTTGGTTGGGCTGACGTGAGGACAGTGGCCTTGGCCTGGCCACCTACCCCACTCTAGGACTCCCACAGGGCACACACTGTCCTCTAGCTGTCTCTGCTGTTCCTTCTCCTCCCCCAGCCACCCAAGGATCACTGTAATATATTGTTTTTAACCCTTTCAGGAAAACCTAAAAGGGAAATGGCTAGGTCAAGTGGAATTTCTGTTTTAGCTCTTGAGGAACTTCTACTATACTTTCATTAGTGGTCATAGCAGTTTATACTCCCATTAACAGTGAGGAAGAAGGACCAGGTTCCTCTGTCCCCTCCTGCCCTGCCCTGTTCCTCTGTCCTTCACTTGGCTACTCAGCCTGTGACTATGAATGGCCCCTGGCCTCCCTCTGCACTCCTATGGATGATGAATGTCCAGGGCAGGCACTATCCACAGGGTGAGGCTGAATGTCCTGGCTTCGACTTGATCTTAATTTGACCTCCTGAGACCAGGAGGCTTTGGGCAAGTTGCTTACCCTTTAGTCTCCATCTCTTCGTCTGCCACATTGGAATAACCTGCTGTGGTTTGGGACTGAGCTCTCCAAAGGCTGCATATTCAAGCCTTGGTCCCAGCCTCTGGTACCAATGAGAGGTAGGGAAACCTGGGGTCAGGGCTTGTGGGAGGAAGTGAAGTCATGGGGTGTGGCTTGGAAGGTTTGATCCCTGTGCCTTCTGGTCTCTCTTTTGCTTCCTATCCCCAACTGAACAGCCTCCATCATCAGGCCCCTCCTCTGAAGGCTAGGTCAGCCAGGCTCACAACAATGGGGGTGTAATCAGGAACTGAAACCTCTGAACCTTGCCTTCTGTGAGTTAATCTTTTTTTTTGAAACAGGTTCTCACTATGCAATTCAGGCTGGCCTTGAGCTCACTTTTGTAGCCCAGGCTGGTCTCGAATTTGCACTGATCCTCCTGCCTCAGCCTCCTTCCCAAGTGCTGGGAATACAGGCATGCACCACCACACCCGACTGTGAGTTAATCTTTTATCACTGTGCCAGAACACTGGAAAAAATCTGTGATTTTCATCTCATTTAGTTTTTATGGAAATAATGGAAAACCCTGTGGAAGTAGCCATAACAGTGACTGAAGCATTCCATTGTCAGTATTTAACTAGAGTTATTAACATCATTTTACAAAAGCTGAAACTGAGCCAAGACGATTGCCCAGCTCTGAGGAACTCTCACCACTTTGGCTATATGTTCCTTTATCTGTTGGTCATTCATCTGCAAGTGGCAGAAAAAGCAGTTCAAAATCTTTGAGTGGTAAACACCTGTAACACCAGTACTCAGGAGGCAGAGGCAAGAAGGTCACTGTAATTTCCAGGCCAGCAGCTAAGATACATAGTGGGTTCAAGGGTGGCCTGGATTACATAGGGAGATTCTGTCTCAGAAAAAGATAAATAAATAAACATAAATAAAAAACAGCTCTAACTGACTTAAATGAGGGCCGGCCAAATAGCTCAGCAGAGTAAAGGACCTGCAAGCAGGCACAGGAGTCAGGGATTTGATCCCTGGGCCTACCATGCCAGCCCCGCCCCTAGAGCACACTCAGATGGCAATTGAGACTGGGCATGGTGGTGCGTGCCTGTAATCCCTGCTCTTGGGAGGCTGTAAATAGGTGGATCACTACAAGTCCGATCTAGTAGTGAGACTCTGAACACTCTGTAGACCCTTCCCTAAAATACAAAAAAACATGAAAAACAACAACAATAAAAACTGACGTAAACAATAGCAGCAGAATGAAATTTCTGCTCCTCTTCCTACACAAGAATCCTGTGGCATAGAAGACCACAACCTGGGTTCCAAGGAATTTGCTGGTGGTGTTGCACTCAGCAGGATCCCCAGCAGTTCTGCTGAGCCTGCCCTCAGCACAGACATGGAGAGTCCACCCAGACATGCATGAGTTTTCATGGGTAGTATGAGGACACCCAGGCCTGGGAGGACAGCGGCATCTCTCTGGGCCACGTGAAGGTCTTTGTCACCATCTGCTGTCATCACCCATAGTCATCAACATTTCCACATCATCCCACTCACATGCTGCAAATATCACAGGTCCAGGGATGTGTGCTTGTGTCTGATGTCCTCCAAAGCACCATGGGGTCATGGGTAGGGCCCACCATGAACTGTTTCTCTTCTGCTACCCTGCCTTGAAGCCAGCTGACTGTGGACGGAAACCTCTACAAACCATGAGCTAAATAAACCTTTCTTCCGTTAACTTTAGGTGTTCAGTATTTGTCTCAGCAATGAGAAAAGTAACCAAGACAGAGGATGAATCCTGGTCATGGAACACAAGTGCCTGCCTGTCCTCACAGCAAGCCAGACATGCCTGGGATCAGGTCCCTGGGTGCTGGCTTCCATTTGTCCCCTGTCAGGATGAGGTGGGGCTTGTCATCTCTGGTGATGATGGATGACAAGGCATCTGGTCCTATGACAACAGTAGCATCAGTTCCCTGGCCCACCCTGCACACTTCCATGGCACTTGGTTCACATCACAGAAGCTGGAGGCTCCCTCATTGTTCTTGTCCTCCCCTTCTCTCTCCCACATACACACACTTAGGTGAAGGGGGCTCAGAGGCTCTTTCCCTCACAAGTGCCCGTGGATGTCGTCTGTCAGCAAGGAGAAGAGGAAGCTGAACACCAAGGAGTTTAGTGACAGGAAAACAACCCCCATCCATGTCCACCCTGACACATTTGCTATCCTCTGCATCTGCTTCTCGGGGGACAAACTGGGAGGAGCACAGGGACAACATAGATCCAAGTTCAAGCCAAGTTCCTGTTTCCAATCTCTCTCTCAGAGCCTCCATTTCCCCATACAGGCAAATCCTGCATTTGGGACACCAAGCACCATCCCGCCCTGCCAGCTGTCACCTTCTATCCTCTCTCTCTGCTATCTTCTCTCTCTATGTATGTCTCTGGCTCTCCTTGCCACCAGATGTAAAGTCCAGTCAGATACACAAAAATGTCTTCATGGAGTTCCCAGTTAGAGACATTCATGAGTGTTGTAGACTTGTGGGTGGGGTGATGAGAGTACCTTGGTCACAGGGAGGCCCAGACTTGTACACACACACACACACACACACACACACACACACACACACACACAAATACAAACGTGAGACACACACAGAGATGGACCATAGGGGCCAAAACAGCACGCATGTGTGTGACAGCAGCCTGGAAGTCTCCAGGTCTCTGTCAGCTTTGGCAGGCAGAGAGTGTCTTTTGGATAGAAGTGACTTGCCAGGAGAGGTAGTGTACACCTACAATCCCAGTACACAGGAGGCTGAGGCAGGAAGATCACTACCAGTAAGAGGCCAGCCTGGACTATGTAGAAAGAACCCATCTCAAAACAAAAACCAGAAAGTAACCTGCTGCTCTGCAGGTTCCTGAGAGCTTGGCCCTGCCAGCCTCAGCAGCTCTAGGCTGTGAATGTGAGGCCTGGCTCGGGTTCTGGACTGGGCTGGCCAAGCTACATGTATGCAGGAAGCAGCCATCCTCATGCTGCGTTGTTCTGGGACATGAGGCCAGGACATTGGTTCTCTGCTCAAAAGGGAACAGGAAATGAGTCCTGAGGAGTGTTCCCCTGTTCTCCACTTGCTCTGTCCTTCTAGGCCTGGTGACTGCCCCTCTAACTCCAGGGAGCCCTCTGATTGATCCACCTTTTCCTCTTTTCTCCACATGGCATGTTTTCCCAATTAAGGTTTCCTGTTGATTTCAGGACACCTAAGAATGAAGCCATCTAGAGTGGAGGAGGGTGTACAAATGGAAAAAATAGATGCCTGGTGCTGGCCTCCTCAATGCAGCCATGCCAAAAGCTGACTTGTCTTTCCTTTCTGGTTACCCAGACCAGTGCCTCACATGTTCTTGTGGCTCCACCCCCCGAGAATCTCATGTGCATCCTTACTGCTGATAGCCTTTTCAGAGGCAGAGGGTTCTCCCTTCTCACAACTGCTGAGAGAATTTGTGAGGACCTAGGAGTGAGAGCAGATACAGCTGAGCTGAGGACGGCAGCACAATGAGCCCTTAAGCAGAGAAACAGAGAAAGTAGAGTTCACCCAGGAAGCATTTGTACACCCACAAGCAACAAGCAGGGAGTGGCATGTGTTGAAAGGTAAATATGCTCTGATCCCATTTTTCCTGAAAACCTTTTGTGTTTCCTCTGCTATGAAGACAAAACCCAAATTCCTTGCTGCTCCCCAGAGAGCCCCTGTGGTCACACACACACACACACACACACACACACACACACACCACAACACACACCTAGGTCTCCCCTGCCTGTTGAGTAGGAACCCTCCCAAGGCCTTGCCCCATGGTAGTACCAAACTGGGGACAGTTGCTAAACACAGGAAGCTAGGACCCAAGCTTCCCCGTAAGGCATTGGCCACTGGGGCCACATGCTCCAGTGCTACAGCAAGGGTCTGGGTTGCAGAGGTTGCCCGGAGCTTCCAGGGAGAAGTGCTGGCACTAAATCGACTCCTCTTCCAGAATTGCTTAGGTGCTTGTTATGACCCTGAGGAAGAAAGGACCTTTATAGGGTCAGTGAAATGAGAAATATAAAGGTAAGAATTTAGCATTCAACGGTACCTTTTTTTAAATAAAAAAACCACTACAGGATTAATAAATCTACACATGTGATAAAAGCACATAGAATAGCACACATGCACACACCTACACAATCCTATAAAACTGAGGAGATCTGTACAGGATCAGTGTGTTCACCAACATCCTTATTGGAGTATTTTCTAGAGCAGGGATGGCAAGTATCTTAGAGCACTGAGTGTTACAAACAGTATGCTACAACATATCTGCCATAGGTTTGCCACTGCTGCTCTAGAGTTTTACAAGATGTACCTAAAGAAAAGCACTAAGAAGATATTCATGGCTTAAGCACATACCCGGCAAGCACAAGGTCCTGAGTTCGATCCCTGGTACAAAAAAAGAAAAGATATTCATGGTCTTTCATCATCCTTCCTCCCACCTTCCCTTTTTCTCCCTTCTTCTTTTCCTCCTTCTCTCCCTTCCTTTTTTTCTTCCCTCTCTCCCTCCTGTCTGTTGTTTTTTGTTTTTGTTTTGAGATAAGATCTCTCTATGCAGCCCAGGTTAGTCTTAAACTCACTATATAACCCAGGCTGGTCTCAAACTCATGGTGAGCCTCCAGCCTCAACATCCTAAGTGCTGGGATGGTAAGTGTGCCCACCGTGTCTGGAGGACTCTGTAATATTTAGTAATATGTGGCAGTGGGGAGTCTGTGATGATCTCAAAATAAAATGTTTAATGTAAAGAAAACTACCATAGACAAAAAGTAATGGTAAGCGGGGAGGCCGGATTTAGATCCTTGTGGGGCTCAGGGTTGATTGACTACCATACACTCCAGCCAAGCCAGGACTGGGAGCAGGGAAGCAGGAGAGACAAGCACAGGGAGCTGCAGAGGTGGGGTCTGACAAGTCGGCACAGCTCCTGGAAGATGGAGGGGCTGCAGAGTGGCATAGACAGTGCCTACACTCGCCACTAAATCACCCATTACTCGTTTCCCAAGCACAGCTATATTGATCTGATAAGTGATGGCAGCCTCAGATCAAACACATTTGTATAATCAGAGAGAAAAGCAAACTAGAAAAATGCATGCAGCCTCACAAATGGGCTGAGGCTGGGGTGGGGGCTGAGGAGTGCCTTTCATTCACTGGGTGACAAGAGGCCCTCGGTTTGGCTCTCAGGTTCTCAGGGCCACTTGGGAAGCAGGGTCTTAAGTGGCGCTCCTTGGTGCTGTGTTCAAGTGTAGACCTTCGGTGTGTGGTGAGACCCCAAGGGAGGCTCCAGGGTGGCTAGGAGCAACAGGCAAGGGCCACAGAGCTGGGCCTCCATTAATCATAGTTTACAGGAAAGGATGGGCAGTCCTCTCACATTGGTCTGGTGTGGTCATTTCAGCAGGCTGGAGGCATAAGGACCATCCCTAGTGGTCCTGTCACTGGCTCTGAGAGAGTGACTATGGGGCAGTGGTGACAGTGGCAAGACAATGACTGCTCCAAGAAGGAGCCCAGGGTGATTCAGCAAGATGATCTGCATGTGAAAGGAGTTTATTTACTTTCCTGGAATTGGCCATCTAGTAGGAGCTATTCTGCCAAAGTCACCAAGACCTCAGGGGTCTAGAGCTCAGGGTCCCCACCCTGGTCCACCCACCTGGCCCCTGCCCTGATGGTGGGAGGCCTTGGTAGCCTCCTTCTTTCATTCACAAGCACATTCCCTATTCTGGGACTGAGATGAGATTGCTGTTGTCTTGGTTTGTGGGGGCATTTCTCGATCTGCAATCTCCACTGCAGAGAGAAAAAACTCAAATAGCACCATAGGCTGACAGTGAGAAGCCAGCCACCTCCCTCCTCTCTGCCCCTGCTTCCCCACCCCCAGGTCCCTCCCTACATAGAAGCCAAGTAAACTGTTGCAGCCCACGCCTGGGGCTGGTGACACAGTGTTCTCACGCAGCAGCCCCCACCCAGGCTTGTTCCCCCAGGGCACATGAGGGGGGCACCATGGCTCTGGAGGACCAGCTCCTGGCCATTGCAGCTCCTGCTATGAGTCAGGTGCACTGAGTGTCCCTGAATGTTTCTCAGAACAGGGTGGCCGTAGGAGAGAGTCTGTGGGGCGGAACTGTCTTGTGGATGGCACATGTGGGCACATTTTAGACTACGCCTTAGGGCCAGTCCCACTACACACCTCCCCTCATGTGATACGAAATCTGTCTGATTTCTTGCCTGGCAAGGTGGTGATGCTCCAGGATCTGGTGTTTGACTGGGGGTCACCCATCCACCCTGGGAGCCAGGAAGTGCCAGGCTTTGGTTTATTTTCCAGAAACCCAGATACTCTGCAGCTGGAACCACTACCTCTAGGTCCTGGTCTGTCCGTGACATGGGATCAGTCCCTGACTCACTTCCTGTATCCTGAGATGAGAAGTCCCACTGAGGGGTGGGCAGAGATGTGCCAGGAAAGCTGGACATCACAGAAGGAGCAATCATGAAATGCAGATAGCCAGCATGGGGTGTGTGTTTGTGTGTGTGTGTGTGCGCGCGCGCGTGCGCGTGTGACAAGCCTCAGCTCTGCAGCAGTCATGCATGGGGGACACAGGACAGCAGTGCTTGACACTCCTCTGGGAAACTCCTGGAAGCCTCTCAAAGCCCTGGTGGCTCTGACTTCCACCCTAGCACCTCAAACCAGCACACTTTCCTGGCTAGTTGGTGTTACATCGCCCCAACTCCCCAGCTCCTGAATCTGTGCCCAAATCAAGGTGTCTACAACTCCAACCCATGGACACATAGGACTGAGCATCTAATGACCACACTCCACCTGTGGCCTTCCCACTCTTGTGTGAGGGCCAGGCCCTGGGGCCTGGCAGGGGACATGCTCCTGATGTTGCTCCTGTCCCCCCACTGGCCCCACATCTCCTCTGCTGGGTAAGGGGCTCCAGCAGACTCTATCCCTTCCTCCAAGACCTGCAGCACTGGGGACACTGGGGAGGGGTGGGGAGCAACCAGCGTGGCCGCTGCCTTCTCTAACAGGGAACCTGCCTCTTTCTCAGGCGAAGCCATAAACCCACTTTCCCCTAAGTTTTCCTAGTCGTAAAATGGTATTTTTTCAGACATTTCCCAGCACTGTAGGAAAACCGTCCAAGACCTGGATGTATATAAAGGCCACTGGTTTGGAGTTCTGACAGTGGTGCTCTCTGTCCATCTAACAGATGAGAAGAGAGGTGAGGAAGTGGGGAGGAGAAGCCTCCAGGAGCAGAGCAGACAAGATCGGAGTTACCCCCTCCCCCTGCGTCTTTCGGGTCCTTTCCTCTGCGTCTGCTCTTTTGTCTCCTCTCAGTCCCTCCCTCCCTCTCTCCGCCCACTGAAAGTCTCCAGGACTGCGGACCCCCGCCCCTCCAGGCCCCTCCCCATCCTCGTCGCTTATAAGAAGAACAGCGCTGGCCACAGACGCCTAGCCTGAACCAGGACAGCACCGGACTGGACCCTGCACCACAAGACTCTCTGCCGAGCCTCTGCAGGTGGGACCCCAAGTCCTAGCCACAGAACCCTGGACCCTGGACCCTGACTCGAGGTGACAGCGGTAGGGGACCCGGACCCAACCAGCAGGGGTGCCAGAGACCCCTGGTTAACACTGGGGATCCTAGACCCAGGTTCCTCAACCTGGCCTTAGGGCTCAGCGCTGCCCATGGAATGCAGCTCCAAACTTGGGTCATCAGTGCCCTGTGAGCGATAGCAGGCACCTGGTTCTTGCAGAGGGATCATCGGCACAGGAGGCTTGGGGGGGGGGGGGGGGGATTGGACAACAGCCTTGATCCTGGGGATAGTTGGTCAGTGTGACCTGGATGGGGGCAGCAGGGAGGGGCCCTGGGCTTCAAGACAACTGACAGGGATAGGGGGCATGGGACAGGAGGTACAGAGGGTCCTGCTTAGGAGGGGAACAGTGCATGAGAGCAGAGAACTGGAGGGACTAGGGAGCAATGTGCTCAGAACTTCTGTCCCTGTCCCCAGACGCTGTGATGCCTGGCTCTTGGTGTCTCCTTGCCCTGGCCTTGATCCTGACCAGTGTCCCAGGGAGCCACCCCCACCAGGAAGCAGCAATGGTGGCTGAGGGTCCTGGCCTAGATGACGTCCTACAGCAGGCAGAGCACCTGTTCCTCCTCCAGGAAGAACTCCCAGGGCTGCCAGGGGTGCCTGTTGTCCAACATGGTGAGCAAGAGAGTTCCTACCCTCCCTGTCCTCTCCCCTCACAGGGTCAACTTCCTCCCGTTTCAGCCAGAATAGACCTTTAGTAAGGATCTGTGTTGACTCCCCAACCCACATTGTGACAGCTATAAATATTGCAACCTAAGCATCTAAAAGCCAGTCATACCGTTTCAGTTTGCTGGCAGCCTCTTAGATACTGGGTATACCATTTTACATCCAAGGGGGCTGGGGAGATAGCTCCATGGCACAAGTGCCTGCCTGGTAAGTGCAAGGTCGTGAGTTTGAACCCTGGTCCCACTAAATAAATAAATAAATAAATAAATAAATAAATAAATAAAATATATCCAAGGAAATGGAGGCTCAGGGAGGTTACAGGACCACCCCAGGGTCACAGAGTTGGAGGGTGATAGAGCAGGGTTGGGCCCCTCTACGTGTCCCACAGGCACATCACTTATGGCTGCTCTTCACCCCTAGAGTCCCAGGTCCCACAGCCAGATTGGCTCTCCAAGAGGCAGCACCCAGGTAAAAGGGAGAAGGACACTGAGGAAGGAACTCAAGAAGAGGGCGAGGAAAGGGGCGCTGTAGACCTCCACAAGCGGCAGCACCCTGGCCGGCGCTCACCTTGGCTGGAGTACCCGGTCGCCAAGAGGCAGCACCCAGGCCGAAGGCTGGTGGATCCCCTCAGCGAGAGGAGCTGGGAAGAGGAGGATGTGGAGGAGGATGCAGAGAGGGCAATGATGTCTGAGAAGCGTCAACACCCTGGCAAGAGGGCCCCAGGAGGACCATGTGGGTCCTCAGGTGCCTGTGGCCAAGCCAGCCTCCTGCTAGGACTCCTGCATGACCTGAGCCAAGACCAGGGGGCCCAGGAGAAGCAGCAGCATCTAGGGCAGCATGCATCCTGGGCTAAGGAGCCCCTGGAAGCCTGAGTCTTGCTTCCTGGGTATGGTGTTGGGGTCCAAGGACATCTGAGCCCTTTGCACCCCAGCTCTTCCCAGCCTCCAGCCCCTCCTTAGATTCCTCCACATACCTGAGCCCTTCCTTCAGGGATGGATGCAACAGCCAGCCCTTGCCAAGAAGGGAAAACCCATGTTGCCCACATCTAAGCCCCTTTCTTCCACATTGTCTAAGGAATCCCTACAGAGTGCAGGTGCCAGGATGTCCATGCCCAGCTCCTGTACCCTGCTGTATGTGGACAGACTTGTGGGTGCCCTGCCCCAGTCCCAGTTCTAGGCTTCTGGGGCTTCTCCTACAGGTGGGCAGAGCTTCCCCATGCTGCACTCCCTGGGAACATTGCTTTAGAAAAATCCAGTGCTGATGGTGGTTGTGGGCATGGATGTGTGTGGAAACAGACATTACCCTGGAAGCTGTGGCTCCTGTGTAACCCTCTAGGCACCCCTAATGATAATAAAGTGCCCACTGGATCATCTCAGTCTGTGTGGTTGCATTTCTGGGCAGGCCTCCCTGAGGAATTTAAGTGGGGGAGATCTAGCTCCCTGCTCTACTTCAGGGGAAATGGGACCTTAAAATGTGAGAGCTTGTGCCACTGTCCCCACTTCAGACATGTGAGGAAAGAGGGGGAAGGATGTGGAGAAACCAAATCCTAAAGAAGCTGTACCCACTGGAAGACCTGTGGCCAGGTGCAGCCTGAGGTGGAGGGGACATTTGGGGTCCCACCCCACATCTGCTGATTTGGATGGTGGAAAGGGGGGTGGGTAAGGCTCAGGTCAGTAATCCTCATTGTTCTGTGGCCATCCTTGACAGTCCACGGTGCCCAAAAGTCTGTTATCAGAAAGGCATGACACCAGCAAAGACCCATCTGCCATCAGGAGACTCAAATCAGGGACCTCAGGGGACAGCTGAGTACAGAATAAGAGGGAGCAGAGGGGTCTGGGGAAAACAGAAGCAGTCATCTGAAGACACCTAGTTCCTAAACCTTTAAGAAACCTGTGCAATCAAACACCAGCAACAATAAACACACATTACACTGTGTGCCAAGGACACACCACCCTGTCCCATCTTGACCCATCCGTAGTGGGTGTTTTCTCTTTAGCTAGTGTTTCCCTTCTGCCCTGTGAGCCACCACTCCAGTGTACCACTGTGGAAGGGTCCCATTGGCTTCTGTGCTGGAAAATGGCTAAGCCAGGTGGAATTCAGTCTTCTCTGTGATCCCTGCACTCTTGTGGCTGTATGACCCCTAATGAGATTGAGCAGTTCATGTACAACTCCTAGCACAGGTGCAGCCCAATGGATTCTGGTAAATGGCTCAAGGCCAGGAGCTAAAAACCAACCCTTAACCACCCACCTGTTCCTTCCCTGTCTCATTACCCAATGACAAAAATGAACAAAAGCAAAACAATACAAAAGAGAAAGCTGCTGGAACATTACGGTAAGTTCACACCAGCAATGGGGGCTTTGGCCTCCGACCAGACCACCTGCTGCTCCTCAAATGTCCCTTCCTTCCTCCTGTATGTGCTCTTTTCTGGGCACAGGAGGAAGGGGGAAATGCTCTGGGCATGGCCTCATTCTCAGCCTCCCTTACAGTTGGGGAGAGTCATGTGACCAGTCCTGTCCAACGGTCTGTGACCTGAGTGCATCATCTCCAGACAGCTGGGACCTCTCTTTGCTTCCTTGTTCTTGCCATGCCCTGTTCTCCCATGGTAGCCATAAGTTGAGACACTACGGCACATGATAGGATTCTGAGCCCTAGCGTCACCAGATGAAAGTTAGTGCCCACCACAACAGACCTTTTTTCATGTGTAAAAAATAACTTGAAGAGGCTGAGGCAGGAGGATCATTGTGAGTTCAAGACCAGTCTGGGCTACAGACTGAGCTCAAGACAAACCTGAACTGCATTGTGAGACCCTGTATCAAAAAGACAAAAATAAATAAATAAATAAATAAATAAATAAATAAATAAATAAAATTTTTAAAAGGAAAGAAATAACTTGCATTAAATCACAGACTTTATTTTTTAAATTTTAATCAGACTTTATTGGTACATTTTAGATATTCATAATGATCACATTCATTATAGAGAATTTGTATCTATACATGATATAACAGGGATTATTTATTACCAAACATACTTTACCAGTTCTGACAAACACAGATGTCTCCTCTCTGTTTTTCGCTCTGGAATCTTTCTACCATTTCCTTTTCACACATGCCTGCCTTCATCTTCATTACCCAGATCTGTGTATGGCACAAAGTAGGTGCTCAATAAGCATTTGTTGCATAGACTTTCATTATTATTATTATTGTTGCATAGACTTTTTTATTATTGTTGTTGCATAGACTTTGAAAGCTTCAAGTCAGTTTCACTTTACCTCCACAGCACTGACTTCCTGGGGCTCCCCGCAGTAAAAGTGCTCCTATCTGGGGGAGAGACAGACTTGCACAAGGATACCTGAATAGGACAGGTGTTGATGGCAGGGAACAGAGGGCAGTGGTGACTCCAGTGAGACAGTCTGGTTCCTGGAGGAAGAAACTTCCACACGTGCAGAGGCAAATGAGAGGGAAGGTGTTAAAGACACTAGCAAGGCAACATGTGCTCTTGCGGGGCTAGCATTCGGAGTCTGAATTGTTTGGCCCTTCATTTTCCAGCCCTGAGGGCCTGAGTCCTGTGCCTGACCCAGTCTTTGTCCTTCCCATGCAAGGACTCTGATTCACAGCTGATTGGTGTGCAATGGTGTAGAATGAAGGAAGTCTTCCCGAGCGGAGGTTTGAGTTGAGCTCTGAAAGACAAGGTTGTACTGGAAGCTTCCTGGTAGTTTCACAGCTACAGTGCATTTTATTTTATCTTATTTTATTTTATTTTATTTTATTTTATTGGGGATTGAACCTGAGGCCTTTAAACTGAGCTATACTCCTAGCCCTTTAAATTTTTTTTTTTGAAAACAATATTGAAACAGAGCCATGAAAGATTAATAAGTTGTGGAGTGGGGAGATAGCTCAGCAGCCTAAGGACCCGCCTGGCAAGTGCATGGACCCAGGTTTGATCCCTAGTACTGCATGCCATTCTGGCCCTGGAACCCTGGACATGCTGTGCTAGCCCAAAAACTGGGTGTGGTGGTGCACACTTTTAATCCCAGTGTTGGGCAGCTAACACAGGAGGATCACTCTGAGTCTGAACGGTGTAGTGAGACCCTGTACCAAATAAATAAGTAAATTCTTTTAAAAATCAGTAAGTCGTCCAGGATGGGCTTGAATTTTTTATCTTTCTACATCAACCTCCCAGAGTGCTAGGGTTAAAGGTGTGTACCACCATGTTTTTCTTATTAGTACATATTTGTAATATATAGTAATTACAGTCATTGTATTAGCTGTGGTTTTTTTTTTTTTTCATTTTTAAGTAACTTTATTGGGATGTTATGGATACACATACATGCGTTTACATATTAGTATCTTTGCTGAGACATAATGAATATACTGCACAATTCAGCCATTTGAAGTGGATAATTCAGTTCCTCTTAACAGCTGTGCAGTTTCCACCACAATCCAAATACCTTTATTCACCCTGGAAAGCGACTTTTTCCTCTGCAGCAATCACTCCTTCAATCATCCCCATTTCTTTTGGCACTGAACTGAGACATGAGCATCTACTCTGTGACAGCTGCCTCTACCTGATCACGGCCCAGACTCTCCTGAGCTGCCAGACAAAGGCCCTTCTCCTCAAAGTTCTCTGTCTTAGCTATTTAATGATAGTGACCATTGCTATTGAGCAAACCCTTCTTACTTGTAGAAATGCCAGGTTTACACAGAGCTGTGACTCCAGTGCCTGCTGTCTCTGCTTGGGCAGCTGTGAGAAGCTGGACAATGGAAGTATGGGGAGGGTGTGGCCCTGGGTTCTGTCCCCACTCCCCAAATATACACATAAATATCTGTCATTTTACCAAAAGAAGCTGCCCTCCACCCAGCCAAGCCACCCATTATGCCCTGCTGTGAAACATCCAGTGTCACAACTTCCCATGATTTTGTAATTAATTCTTTGTGCAAACCTTATTTTGATTAATTAAACACAATCAGAGGCCTGGTTTTCCAAGCCACTTAGTTCCTGCAGAGACCTCCCCAGTGGCCCAAGAATATGAAGGGCTTCTTACCTGGAGGATGTCAGCAATTAGATAGAGCCCAGCCGACCATCGACCACTGTAGAGAACAGCAATTAGCTCAGTGGCCAAGTTGTGCTGAGCACTGCAGGTTACCAAGGGGACCTGTGACCACTGCCAGGATTTAAGTAGTTCTTGTCTTCAGGGATTGTCTTTCCTGAATTAAGGCCATGTTCTGGGGCTGGACATTATTGGCTGGCTGATTAGGCCTGATGTGTTTCAGAGAGTGGCTACTTAATTGCCAGCTGCCAGGGCAAACAGCATCCAACACCAAGAAGATATGCCTTCCCCACCCCACATGCTGGCAACTGCAACATACGCTTCTACTTGGGGCACAGGCTAGGCTTAGCTGTATCTCCCAGAGATCCAGGGATCAACACAGCCCTGAGGGATGTGGAAACCCCATTATACTTGGTCCGTTGGGGGTTATCTCTGAAGGGATGCCTTGCTGTGGAAGGGAGCTCCTGTTTAGTTGTAGATGCCATGTAGCAGTGATGCTGTCAGTGATAGGACATAGGCACGAGTTTGGACCCATAAGAGGACATGGCCCAGTGACACTGTAGCCATTCAATCTGTGCAGGTACAGGACTGTGATGTTTCTACAGGGAAGAAATGACCTATGAGGCTGTTCCTGGAGTGTGTTCCCCATATAAGCAATGATGCATGGCTGTGACTGTTTTTGAACATTTACTATGGCCCATAGACAACTTTGGCTGCTCAGTAGGAAACAAGTCATTTGGTTTGGAGGAAACTGAGGCACAGTGAGGGTAGGTGGCCTACCCACTCATCAAATGGAACAGCCCAAGATGCAGCGCTCATGCTTTCCATATGCCGGTGGGGCTTAAAACTGCCCGCGACCCTTCAGGAGTCTACTTTCCCAGATGTATCTGATGTCGGCTGGGCCTTCTTCATGGGCTTCAGACAGCAGCAGAGGAGTTGCAGACATGGTCCCCATTTACCAGTACCCTCCATGAGGACAGACTCTTTCCCAGTCTGCATAAATGGTGAGCAGTGCCATTCTTTTGCTGCACTGTTTTCCCTTGGAAAGTACAGTTATTTCGGATCAGCATATGCCATTTCTGCTAAGAGACAATGGGTTTATTACTGCTATTTTAAATTAATAAATTATTTATTGATTTGGATTGAATCCAGGGCCCTTGTACTAAACCCAGACCACCTCTGTCATCTCTCTCTCTCTCTCTCTCTCTCTCTCTCTCTATCTATCTATCTATCTATCTATTCTATGTGAGACAGGGTCTAACTATGTAGTTCACCTTGGCCTCGAACTAACTCAGGCCCAGGGTGGCCTTGCACTTGAATAGATCTTTCTGCCTCAGCCTCTCTATTGCTGGGATCACAGGTGTGCTCCACCATGCCTGGCCTTACTTTTTATTTTGAGATGGTCTTGGAAAATTACCTGAAGTCTTCCTGCCTCAGCCTCTCAGAGTGCTTGGATTTTAGATGTGTAAACCATGTCCCTGCTGCTCCCGCAAGTGCTACCCCGGAGTCCTGCACTTCTCCAGGTCAGTTGGTCCCAATTGGTCCCTTTGTGAGCTCTCCTCTGACTCTGTCCTGCCAGGGCCCTAGAGGATGCTGCTTTTTTAAGGGACAAGTAACAGCCACATAGGGCAGACAGAGCCCAGCTGGCTTCCAAGATAGTGCCAGACTTGCGTTACCTCCTCATGCCTTTGAGCAGTGAGGGAACACATGAATAATGTAATTGTCATTGTCGCTTCCTAAGCACTTAGTGAATGTTAGGTACACAGGTCCTACAAAATATGGTCCTCATGGTGACCCAGTTGGTGAGTGGCGAAGTGAAGACTAAAACCTAGTCCTAGTTGAGGTGAGACGCACTTGCAGTCCCAGCTGCTAAGGAAGCTGAGGCAGGAGGGTCTCTCAAGGCCAGGAGTTCAAGATCAGCCTGGGTAATAGAGTTAGGCCCCAGTTCTACATGTGCCAAAATCCATGCTCTTCACTGCCACACTACAGAACAGAGCTGAATATGCCATGGAACTCGACTCTGTCTGCCTCGTTCTCTACTCTGCCCTGAACTGTTAAAGCAGGCTGACCTCTGGCAAGAATAGGCCCCTTCTGCTCCTCTGTTACTCTCAGAGCCCAGCCATAATACTAGGCCCTGATTCCACCTGAAAATTGTCCACTATGTCTCGTATACCCTACATGATGTCATCTGTCCCCATACATGGTTCCATATGTGCTGTAGTCACTTCAAGTTTGCAGGTGGGGAACTGAGGTACAGAGACACCATGGTCAAACAAATACCCTAAGTGAGGAGGAACCTGAGCCCAGTCCTGCCTGGCCCACATACTTCCCTTCTGTTGGCTATGTGGACAGAGCCAAGCTGAGCTGACATCTTGGAAGCAGATCCTGGAGGCAATGGCACAAACAGCAGTCTTCTTCCTGCACCTGCACTGGAAGACACTTGTTTGCAGAAGATCCAGCATGGGCTGTGATGGGGCCGGTCATCTCAATTGGACGTATCTCTTTGGAGCTCAGCTTCTGTGTGTCCTCCTACCCAAGTCTCTCCACTGAGTGTATTTTAAACATCTCTGGGGATGCCTGGTCAAACAGAGCGTATGACCACCTAGCTGACCCTACTCCTCTGAGTGGAGCTTGCAATTCACGGCACTAAGAAGAGCAGACAAAATGATCCCATAGAAAACAGCTCACTCTGAAAACAGAAATGGATATGAAAACAGAGAAAATACCCTTTACTTGGTGTCCTCAGAGAAATGAGATAAAGTAACAGCATCCATAAAGCCAGTACATGATAATGTAGAAACAGAGCCACCAAAGAGCAAGGGAGGGAAAAAAAAAAAAACCCTTGGAATTCAAGCTGTGATTGTTGAACATCCCACAAACATGTGGGTCTTTCTCCTTTTCCATCTGGAGCATCCCAGCCCTGCAACAAAGGCAGTGCTTATCCTTCCTTGCCAGTGTGTGTGTGTATGTGTGTGTGTGTGTGTGTGTGTGTGTGTATGTATGTGTGTGTGTGTGTGTGTTCTTATGTGTGAACAAAGTTCTGGGATAGAACCTGGGGCTTTCCATGTTCCAGGCAAGTCCTCTCCGTGGAGTGAACTTAGCTTTCTCTTTCCTGGCCCATGACTGCTGCTCTCCCCTTAAAGTGTTCCTTGACACTGAGACATCCATCCTTCTGGCTACAGAATAGTCTTTAAAATCCAAGACCTCATTTGCCTCCTTTCTTCAAACCCTAGTGGCTCTTGTTCCCTTCAGAGTGAGGTTTTACTGTTCAGAGCTGTGACTGCCTCAGTGCTGTCTTCTTAGTAGACCCCCTCCCTCTCACAGCAGTCCAAGACCATTGCAGGAGTCTAGTGGCTGAGCATCTCTCCCTGTGTCTGCACAGCCCGGACACACCAGCCTGAGCCTCCATGTAGGTTCCTCTGCTTCAGTGTCACCCCTTAGAGATGGTTACTTCATCCCTTCCTGCCTCAACATGTCTGCCCCACTACTGCATCTGCCAGGAGCCCAGCGGGTCTGGAGCCCCTCCTCTCTGTTGTTAGCACTGCATGGTTCTTACCCAGATGGGGCATCTTCCTCCACTCCATTTTAGTTTTCAATTTTTGCTTTTTATTACTGCATGTTTTCAGTACATAATAATTGCACACCTTCTGGAGAGTTGACATGTGGGCAGAACACATCTTAATCCTTTTTTCTTTCTTTTCCTCCATTCCTCTCCTCTTCCCTTCACCCTTCCATCTCTTGATTCCCTTCCCATTTGAAAAAGTTCTATCTCTCTGTTCCCTATTACCTATTTTTTATTTTGTTTTTTAACTTATTTATGCTTTGGGTTTCTCATGTAAGAGAAACCATGATAGTTAAGCTTATGCATCTGATTTATTTCACTTAACACTATGGTCCCAAGGTTTATCCATTTTCCTATAAATAACTGAAGTTTGTTCTTCTTTATGGTAGAGTAGTACTCCATTGTGTGTGAATACATTTTCTTTATTCATCTGCTGAGGCAGATACAGGCTGCTCAAGCCTTAGCTATTACAAATGTAACACTATAAAAATGGATGTGGGGGCTGGTCAGATGGCTTAGCTGTCTAAAGTGCGTGCGTCAGGAAGTTTAGGCTACCGCAGGGACCGCGGCTCAATCCCAGGCACCACATGCTGCGCCGTCCCCCACTCCCCAGGGAAGGCTGAGCCGGCCATAACACAAACAAATATGTAATGTGGTTTAAGAAAATAAAATAAATTTTTTTAAAAAATGGATGTGGGGAAAAATGTGTATGGGGGCTGGTAAGATAGCTCAGTGGACTAAAGCATCTGCTTAGGCAAGCTTAAGTAAGCACAGGGACTGTGGTTTGGTCCCTGGTGCCACAGGCTGCACCAGCCCTGCCCTGACCCCCCAGGCTGAGTCAGCCACAGAGTCTGGGCATAGTTGGCACAGGCCTGTAATCCCAGTGCTGGGGAAGCTGAAAACAGGAGGATCATTATGAGTCTGAGCTGCATAGTGAGGCCCTGTAACAACCAAATACATTTTTAGAAAACAGATAAAAAGTTTGAAAAATGGGTGTCCATAGTAATTTATGTCTTTACCTTTTGAATGATATCTAGAAGGCAAATAGTTGGGCCAAATGGAATGTGTAGTCTTTTTTTTTTTTTTTTTTTTTTTTTTTTACAGAGTAGATTTATTGGGGAAAGAAAGCTCCTGTCTGCGAGAGGAACAGGAGGGGGGCCTGAGCGAGTTATCCCCCTGTAGTCTGTTTTTAAAAAAAAAAAATATCTGCACTATTTCTATAGTGGTCAGCCTAGCTTACACTCCCCCTCAAAAGTGTAGAAGTTTTATTTTTCCCCATAGCCTCATCAGTTATTATGATTCCTTGATGATAGATATTCTTTCTGGGATAAGATGGAATCTCAGTGTTTTAATTTGCATTTCTCTAATGCCCAGAGATGCTGTGACATCTTTAGTTGGGGGATCTCCTATCTAGGGAACTTGGAAGGAATCTTCAAAAGGTATGTGGTAAGATTGTCACATCCTCAGAGTGCCTGCTACGTCTGCTGATATCTACGTTTGTGGGTCTGTGTGTGTACATGAGTACTCATGAAAGTGCATGTGTGTGTATGTATGTGTGTGTGTGTAGTCCCAGTCTGACCATCTGAGTTCAACCAGCTATGTGGCCTCAGTGACAACAACCACTCCAGGTCTCACCCTCAGCCCCCAAAAGTGAAGTTGGAATAAGGCCCAGAGCCTGTCAGACTGTACCTGGTGTCACAGGCTACTCAGCAGTGATAGCCCCTGGATGGTCACTTAGTTTGTGATTCACTTTTGGAGGAGGGTGTCACACTTTCATCAGCCATCCTAGAGCTCTGTGACCTAGGAGGTCAGGAGCCAGAAGTGGGGTCTCAGGAGCCCCACACTGCCTGAGAGGGCCAGGAATAGAGCTGGGGAAAAGGGGGAGGGGGCACAGTGCCCCTTGGTGTTTCACACTGACTTAGGGACTCTTGCTCAGCTGAGAACACCTGGTCTGCATGGAACCCACTGATACCACCCCCAGTCCTTGGTCCCCAGGAATAAGTTGCTGCCCTGTGGTGTCAAAGTCCTCCACGGACCCTGATATCCAACCCATCCTGGAGTTTGGCCAGGCTTTGCCTCTGATGCCCTCATCAAACTGGCCCCTTGGCCAGCAGGGCCTGCAGATGACAATCTTAAGGAGAATGGTGCCTACCTACTGTCCACCTGCTACTGCTCATTTCCTGCAGACTGAGTTGGTCCCTTGATTGGGGAAGACAATGTTTCAGCACCTTCTCATTTATTTTTCATCAGCCTCTCAGAGTCTCCTGCCTGCCTGGCCAGGGCCTGCTGAGCCTAGGAATCAAATGGCTGTTCCCTGTGTACTCACAGAGATGCTGTAAATATCACACAGCTCCTCTCAGGCACACCAGATGCTGTCTGGAAAATGACTTCTCTTCTTTTGCTTGTACCCCATAGAGCTCAGAAAGATCAGGGAGAGGACCTGGGGCAGAGGGAGGGGCTGGAGTGGAGGGGAGAAGAGGGAGGGCTCGGAAGGGACAAGGCCTGAGATGCAGTGTGGGCGTAAACAGTTCTGCACAAGAAATGGGTCCCTTTGTGTGCCAAATGGGTACTAAGGAAAGTATAGAGTCACTCCAAAGGGAGAAGTTGAACTCAAAGGAAGGAGAAAGACTAACCCAAAAGACTATGTTTGAGTGCTGGGCTGGACTCCAGGCCTCTTGAGCTCCAGGCCTGCTCTGACCCCTCCACCCAGATTCTGCAGACTCTGCCCACCCTCTCTGTTCTCTCTGTCCATGAGGTTTGGAGAAACTCACTTTCCCATGCTGTTTCCACCACCAGATGTTTCCAGGCCCTTATCTTGTTGAAATTCACTTGTTTCTTATGCACAATCCACTTGATTTCAAAACTGAGACAGCAGTTTCTACAAGACACATTGCAGAAGCATTCTTGCATGTGTTTAGATGATGTGCACCGGCAAGTTAGGCACTTGGCCTCAGTTTTGTTTTTGGTCGTGAGGACCAAACACAGGACTTCCCTCTTGCCAGGCAAGCATCCTATAGCCAAGCATCCTCGAATTTTCATGACACTTCCTCTCTCTCTCTCTCTCTCTCTCTCTCTCTCTCTCTCTCTCTCTCTCTCTCTCTCTCTCTCTCTCTTTTCTTTCTCTGAGACAGTGTTTCATTATGCAATCTAGGCTGGTCTCAAATTAGAAATCATTCTGTCTCAGCCACCCAAGAGCTGGAATTTCAGATGTTCACTATTTATCAGGCTTCTAAGTCTCTATGTGCTGAGGTTTCTTCAAGGTAGAAGGAGAGCAAAAGGACAGCTGTAAAACCATACACCTTGATTCCCAAGGATGGAGGGTGCCAGGCTTGACCACCAAGGAAGCCCAGTACTGACATGGAGATCAGTTCCCTGCTGCTCTGGGCAAGACTGAGTGCTCAGTCCTTCTATGCCCCTTCCTGCCCAGCAGGGCTCCTGCTCCTGGCCTTGATAACTGTCTAATCACTGCCCTGTAGGAAACCTCTCCTGTCTGGAGACTTTCCTTTTGATGCCACAAACTTCACAAGTTTTAAACAACACAGATATGTTTTCTGACAGTGCAGGTAGCAGAGTGGGAATGCAGCTCCTAGGGCCAACGTCTGGGTCTACAGGGCTGACCCTAGCGACATGGTATCTCCATGCCTTTTTCAGCTCACACTCAGTGTCTCCTGCTTATCCCCACATTTTTCACTTCGCTCTCTTCTGCATAGCCTCAGGTGACTTTCAAGACTAACTGGATGCTCTGGGGTTCATCCCTCATCCTGAGAGCTTCATAGCAGGACTGCGGCCATGTCGCTTTCACTGGGATGAGCATCCTCAGGCATCTCTAGGGCCAGTATCAGCCCAGGAGATTTCCCGCCTTAATTCATTTCTCTTCCTTCCAGATGCATCCTCTGTAGTGGTCTCACAACTCCCAGCTGTCTCCAGATGAACTGCAGGATGGCCAGTTATGTAGAAATGTCAGTTAAACAATAAATAACTTTTTTTTTTTTTTTTTGAGGAACCAGGAATTGAACTCAGGCCCTTTGTGCTTGCCAGGAAAACACTTATTCTACTATTTCCCCAGCCCCAATAATGTCTTTTTTTTTTTTTTCTTTTTGAGACAGGGTCTTGCTATGCAGTTCAGGCTGGCTTCGTGCTCACTTTTGAGCCCAGGCTGGTCTCGAACTCACACTAATCCTCCTGCCTCAGCCTCCCAAGTGCTGGGATTACAGATATGTGCCCCCACACCTGGCTCAGTCCCAATAACTTCTTAACACTGGTTAATTAATTGGTTGATTGCTATGCTGAGGATGACACAGGGCTTTGCATGTGTTGGCAGTCTCTCTATGACCGGGCTACCAAGGGTGCTAGTGCAATGGATAGGACCTAGCATGTCTCCAAAAGTCTCCTGTGTTCAGAGATGGGCCTGTTGATGCTGACTGGGTCACGGGCTGTCCAACTCCATGGACGAGTCATGGCTTGAAGTGCTGGTAGGGGGTGGGACCTATGGGGGAGGAGTCCTTGGGGCCTGGCCAGGAGCTCTGTCTGGTCCTGGCTGTCCTCTTCCTCTGATTCCTGCCTGCAATGAGGTGAGCAGCTCTCTCCTGTCATGATGTTCTGCCCCATACTGGCCTAAAAGCAAAGCATACTGGGAGCCCTGGGAAACCAGAAGCAAAACAAACTCTTTCTCCTTTGAGCTGTGATTCTCAAGTACTGTTTTGTCACAGTGACAGACAGCCAAGATAGGCAGTGAGTATGACTCCAGACAAATTGTAGTATACTCTAAAATAATGATAAAAGCCTAGTGCAGTAAATCAGCCACATAGCTGGTTATCATCACTATTGAGAGTTACCCAAAGGACCCACGAACTAAGCACTGAACACATCTTATACAATGTGCACATGTAAAATAATAACTGTGTGCTCTACTTTTAAATGACTATCAGGGCAGAGGCTTTGTCAATATTGGAACCAACATAGATATGTGGAGTCTGAGTTGTATATGGCATCATGCCAGCTATGGCATCATTGGATGTCAGGATTTTTTCAGTTAGACTATAATCTTACAGGACCACTGTTATATGTATAGTCCATTGTTGACAGAATGTTTTTATTGTTGTAGTTTTGAGACAGGGTCTCATTATGGGATTCAAATGGTCTTAAGCTCACTATGTGGCCCAGACTGGCTACAAACTCATGGAGATCCTCTTGCCTCAGCCTCCCAAGTGCTAGGATTATAAGTATGTACTACCAAGGTCTTCCTTGGGTGGCCTGGGGCTGGCACAGGGACAGAATGCCTGCTACTTACCCTCATGTTTTGTTCTCTGAGTTGGACAGCAATGGTGCCCACCTGGGACACATTGTGCCTCCTGCTGTGACTCTGGCCCAGGCCTTCTCCAGCTTCTTGAGCCAGAGCCTTCCTGGCCTCCCACTGGCCACTGGGTACCCAGCAGTGCCTCTCAGAACTGAGAGTGGCAAATGCAGCTGGGTCAACTTGACTAGGCAGGCCGATGACTGTTCCTGCTGGGGAACCCAACTGACTCTGTGCCTCCCACCCAGAAATCCTCTGGCCTGCACTCCCCACCCACATACCTCCTTCTGCAGACCTGTCCTTTAAACCTCCTCATCTCTTCCTCTTCCTCCTGCTTCTTTCTTTTCCTGGTACTGGAGTGGAGCCAGGGTTTCTCAAGCCTACATGTCATTGGTACCACATCGCCATCTTTCTCCCCGCCACCACCACCACAGCCAGAGCACTCACTTCTGTATAGGATGATTCTGAGTGGTTCCTATGCTGAAATTTTAACACTTATTTATTAAACCTGCATTACAGAAAGCAAGGGCACTAGTCTTGTAATTGCAGGTCTAGTTCAGGGTTAATGAAAATGTAAAGCAAACTGTGTTCAGGGACAGTGACTACAGCATGTGGATGTGGCAGATATGAAGGGGGGACAGGGATGACTCTAAAGCTGGAAGCTTCAGTGGGGGACAAGGACAGGGATGTGAGAGCCAGGTTAGGGATGGGGAAGGCAGAGGACAGACATATTGGGGGGTTGGGGCTGTGGGCTCCCATGTTCCAGGTCATGAGGAGCATACGAGGGCACTGCTCTGGGGTGGCAAGGTCTAGCCTGGGACTCAGGGTACAGAATTATCCTAAATAGCTCTGCTTCACTTGTGTCCACTTAGCTCTGGGATGGGAAAGGCAGCATTTAAAGTCAGTGGCAAGGGACACATGGGGGTGATCAGGTCTGGCGCAGAGCTCAGGGTGTAGACTATGCCCCAAATGCTGATCCACCTGGTACCACCCAGGGTTAACAAAAATAGAAGGCAGCAACCAGGAAGCATAGGGGCACAGAGGAGGCTTGGATGGAGACAGTCAGTGTCTTAGGTGACAGTGATCTCTTGCCAGCTCAGTCTTCCTATTATCATCCACGGGGTTCTTCTCATGAATGTGAAGCTCATCTGTGGCCCATAATTCATTCACTTGGCAAGTAATTCCTGGGCCCATATAGGCATTAAAGATTCCCACCAATGTGTACACAGATGTAATAGAGAAAATAAGGGCAACTCACACACACCCAGGGCTTCCTGAGCAAGGCTCTGCTGTCCCTTTATAGGCGAGAAAAATGGTGCACAAAGAAGTCAAGAAACTGCTGTGTCACTTCCTTACTGCCAGGGTGTGGCTGGTGTGGAAGGACTCCTTCTTGCCACAGTTTGGAGTCTCACAGGATGATAGATCTGGAAAACATACATTCATAACTGGGGACTCACAAAAGATGAGATATCTCTGCTTGGAAAGGTCTAGGACATTAGACCTTTGAAATGAGTCCTAAGTTTTGAATAGGAGTTTGCTAGATCTGGAGTGGGTAGGAGAGAGGCAGACCAGGAATGATATAGGAGGCTCTAGAAACTGTGCCTTGGGTTCCCAATTCAAGGGTCATAGTTTTAAGATCAATCAACAAGCTCTTCTTATATTTTAAGACAGATTTTCAGTACATAGCTCATGTGGCCTCACCATCCTCCTGCCTTAACCTGTGAGTGCAGGGAAGACTTTGTGTGTGTGTGTGTGATTGTCTCATTAAACTAGGAAAGCCCCTGATCCTCCTGTCAGCTTGTTCAGGGGCCACTGACCTTCCTGAACTTGCTGGGATGGCACCTGGAAAAGTCACTGAGAATGATGTTAATCTCCTCCTGTCTTGGGATCCCCATGCAGGGCCAACACCTGCCCTTCCAGGCCCTGTGCTCATCAGGGCAAATTCCAAACCTCAATTTTCCGTCAACTGTGGTTTACGTTGTGTCTCACAAGTTCACATCAAAACTCAGAATGGTGGTGTTTGGAGATAGAATCCTAAGAGGTGATTAACTTAAGATGAAATGTTGGCACCATGGGAAGCTGAGACAGGAGGATCACAGGTTTAAGTCTAACCTACGCAATTTTTCCAGATCCTCTCTCAAAAAAAGCTGGGAGCACAAGCTGAATCCAATCCTCAGGGCTGTAAAACTAAAACGAAGTTATTAGGGCGGTCTTGATTCTTAGGAGAAAAGGACCCTGGGATCCAGGGGCTGGGAGCAACTGTTCAAGGACACAGTAGTGCTGGCTTCTTTAAGCCCAACCACCGTGTCGTCCATCCACTCGGTCCGGAGGCCCTATGGTGGCCGCTTGGCTTCTTGAAGCTCTTTTCTAATCCGACCGAGGACAGAATGTGGGATGGAGGTCCCCGCCCAGGGTCTTCAATCTCCTCCCAGGGTCCTTTATCTGTATTCCTGCGTTAGGTTCTTTTGAAAAACATATATATGTACTGGGCATAGTGGCGCATACCTCTCAATACTTGGGAGACTGAGGCAGGAGGACAGCTCCAAATTCGAGGCCAGCCTGGACTACAAGATGAGATCTTTTTTTTTCCAAAAAGAGGTCGCTCGGGGTGGGGGTGGTACCTTACGTGCCCCGCACGTGCGAGGCTCTGGATTCCTATGGCCTCTGAACCCACCAGCTCCACACCTTTTCACTGTCAACTGCCCCACAAATTAAATGCTCTCCAAGCCGCGTGCCTCACACCCTCAGAGGCAGGCATAGAGGGGGAGGCCACGGTGTAAGGTTAGGGTTAAAGGTTAGGTTTAGGGTTATAGTAATAGAAATGGTTAGGATTAGGGCTGGTAATGGGTAAGGTTAAGGCTCACCTTAAATTCAGCACTAGAGTAGGGTTAGGGGTGGATAATGGGTTAGGGTTAGTGTCAGAACCAGGGTTACGATAGAGCCTATCCCTTTCCCGCCGCCGGCCGCCCAGAGCGTGAGACTGTCCCTCAAGTACTGCGAGGGTGACCCAGGGTTCCCCCTGTTCTGCTGCCAGATCCCGAGCAGTCCAACTCTCTGGAGGGGACCCCTGGAATATTGAGTGTTGCGGTGCGGCCGGAGAAAGGCTGCGTCTCTAAACACACCGGAGCACAGCCACCGGCAGGCTGGCCTCTACTGCCAGGCCAGGACCGCAGGATACACGCTGCGCAAGCGTGCACTTGGAAAGGCAGAGCCGGGCAAGCCCGCCGCTTAACAGGACCCGCCCCTTCCACAGCGCCAACGCGGATTCTGCGTGGTCCGGCTCCCAGGAGCGCTCGCGTGCTCGGCGCTCGGCAGGAATCTGTCAGCCTCCCGTTCGGTTCCGCAGGTGCGCCGGCTGAGCGCCGAGTAGTCGATACATATGGCGGTCAAGAGCCTTTGAGGGGCTGCACAGGCCCAAATCCCGGACTGCCGAAAAACAGGCCTTCCTGCCGGCGGCGGATCGGATACAAAAGGCTGTTGCTGGGGACTCGCTCGGGAACGGTGCGGCAGGTTCTGATGTCCGCGCGCGGGTCCTGTTGTGTGGCGAGCGGTGGTGGATTCGGCCGAGTGGTGGTGGCGGGCTAGATGTACGTGCGCGAGTTCTCAGCAGTCAGTGTCGTCTGTCCTCCGTGTCGCATGTCCTTCGGCCGGGTCTCGGGAGCGGGCTATGCCCTGGGATACCTTGGGACCGGGTAGCGCTGAGGCTTGGGCTGATACTTGGGCGAGGCGTTTGGAGAAGGCTTCTGTATGGTGCCCACGTATTGAGGGTCATGGTTTAGGGTTCATTCATGAACTTTTTCCCCCCCTGGTACTGTGGATGAAACCAGGGCCTTCGCACTGAGGTGCACCCATCAACCTCTTTTACTTATTTGGAAACAGGGTCTTCCTGAGTTTCCCAGGCGTCCTTCCTCAGCCTTCCCAGTGGGCCTGTGGCGCCACGCTCGAATTATGGAGCTTTGTTACGTTTAGTGGTACCCGATGTGTGGTAGTGGGGAGAAGGAAATCGTCTTTACCTTCACAGCTCTTAGGCTTGTACTATTCAGTCTCTTCCCCAGTGTGCACGCGATGCACACTGAGAGGAATAGCTTTTGCTGAACACAGCTTTAAGAGCTGGCTCAGCGGGGCTAAGGTTTGGACTGACTTGAAGGGGAATGTGTGCAGCAGGGGCATGGGACCTGAAGAGGAGGCTGCCAGTCATAGCTGGCTGTAGCCAGAACAGGTCGGACCTGGAAGTACAGTTTCAGTGATGAGCTGGGATAAGGGCTGGGATCTGTGTGAATGTGGTCGCTGGGTTTCTTAACTAGAGGAACAAACAGGCTAGTGTCTCCTACGTTTATTTTCCAATTTTCTGCCACCCTCAACTTTGAGGACCAGGTGTTCACCTCACTAACTCACCAGGTTATCCCCAGCTGAAGGTCACAAATGCTCCACTATGATTTGTGGCCCCAGCTTTGTGGGGGAGAAGTTTCTCTAGTTCTGTCTGAATTCTCTTTATGGCTAGTTCTTTTTTTTTTTTTTAATTTAGTACGAGGTCCACAGGGTCTCACTACACAGATTGTTCTCGTAGTGATTCTCTGGTTTTCAGCCTCCCAAGCACTGAGGTTAGATGAACGTGTTATCATGCTTAGTTTCAGTCTCCTTCTCAGAATGCCCCTGGGGCAGGGCCAGCATGGCACACTGGGGATCAAACCCGGGTCCTTGCACCTGCCTAAGCAGGCGCTTTAATCTGCTGAGCTACCTGACCAGCCCATGGCTAGTTCTTCTAAGGTGACATTGGAAGTGACTTTGCCTATAAAGCAGAAAACGGAATTTACTAAGTTTTGTATTTGAAGTAGAAGTAGTTAAGCTTGCTGTTCAGCTGTCACTAGTTTATTAAATGTGGTAAGCTGGAGAAGAGTTACTTTGCAAATACTAAATAGATTTTTCTTTATCTTACTTACTGTTTGTTAAAAGACAGAGTCTTGTTGTGTTGCCCAGGTGCCCTCCTGTCCCTGCCTCCCAGGTGGCTTGGACCACAGGCAGGTACCACTGCACCTGGATGGTTTTCCTTTCTGCTTGGTATGTTTCTACTGTTACTCTTTATAAGGTGTTGAGGTTTTTGTTTTGTTTTAGTTCTTTTGTGTGTGTTTCTGTGTGAGACATTGTATCTTTTTCATCTCATTTTTTAACATATATGCCCTTCAAATATCAAGATTGGTTAAATATAGTATGTGGTTGAATAAGTGATCAAGGTAGAAAGTCAAGAAAAACTTGCATTTGTTGATAAATATATCAGATAGTTCCTTAAGTGCCACAGAAACAAAGTTAGATCATCTGCAGTAAATATAAGAGTAGTAGACTGGGCCTGGTGACGTGCACCTGTAACCCAGCACTTGGGAGGCTGAAAACAGCAGGATCACTGCAAGTCTGATCTGTGTTGTAAGACCCTGTACTAAATACACAAATAAAATAAAATATAAGAGGAGTGCTGTCAGGTCTCATTTGCAGGAGGTGCTTTTACTTCTGATAGGTGTCCCATGAGTTTTCACATTCTGAGTTTTGTGTCCTGTTCTAAGGATGTGAGAAAGTGCTTCTGCAGACTTGCAGTGGATGTGCAAAATGTATCCTGTTGAACTGTGAAGACAAAGAAGATTCTTGGTTGACATTAATTTGCCTGATTGGCTTTTCCCTCTTTTTCTTTCTCAGAGTTCCTTCTGCTCCAAGGGAGAAACTTCATCTGGGACCATGATGCCACTTTCCTGTCACCTGTGTGTTACTTGGTTCAGCTAACACTCCAGGAACTCTGGTCTGGGGAGGACTCAAGCTAACTGTTGGCATGGGACCTCTGCCTTCTTGGAGTTAAGAGTGCACTGCCATGGCTTCTCTGGATGACCCAGGGGATGTCAGGGAGGGCTTCCTCTGCCCCCTGTGCTTGAAGGACTTGCAGTCTTTCTATCAGCTGCAGTCACATTATGAGGAGGAACATTCAGGGGAAGACCATGACGTCAAAGGGCAGATTAAAAGTAAGTACAGGGGCCGGGGAGATAGCTTAGGGGCACAAGTGCCTGCCTGGCAAGTGCAAGGTCCTGAGTTCAATCCCTGGTTCCACCAAAAAAAAAAAAAAAAAAAAAAAAAAGTAAGTGCAATGTCCTATCTTATCCCATTCTGTGACTGATGGCTTTGATTCATGAAATGGTTTTTTGACAGACTGCATGGTGGCACCAGTATAAAATAGTGATAAAGTAGCCAGCAGCTATCTCACACTTTCTGTGTGCTGGCCAGTGTTCAGAGTCTCCTTGTACATATATTTCTTTGAACACTCCTAGCTATGTAACAGTGAGCACCATTTTGCTGAAAAATTTCAGACAGAGATGAGATAACTGACCTAAATGCACAGCATGAAGCAGAGCCTGGCTTTGAATGAAATAGCTTCAGTCACTGATCTGCCAGATGTTTTTGAGTTTTCTCACCCCTTGCTGTGAGGGTTTGGATAGGAATGCCTTTCCTCACTGTCATTTTTCTATCACAAATGTAGGCTGCCAACCATTTAGCCTTTCTCAACTGAACCTTGGCCCCTCCAGCCCAGAAAATGAAGGTTATAGTTGGAAAGAAAAAAAATAAAAATAAAACAAAACTCCCAAATAATCTCAAAAGTTAAAACCTTAAGTTTCCAGCTTTTTTTTTTTTTTTTTGGTCTGACTCAGGCTATCTTAAGGTCGGTTCAGGTTCTGGAGAGTTACAGAAAGAATTTTTCAGATATGACTTTTGACTTTGTGTGTTTCCTAGATTTCAAGTTCTGATTCAAAATGACTTGCTGCTCCTTTAGAACCTGCTTTTCTAGTTACTTAACTAACATGCTTCCCATACCTGAAAGCCTTTCAGAAAGCTGTGAGGATGTAGAGAGACTGAGTGCTGTGTTCATAATCTTTACTGGGTAGAGAGAAAGGAGCGATGCTGGGCATGAGGTCTGGCTTTCAAATATGTGAGTCATGTGCACCTTACAATCAGATATGTGTCCCTGGAGTTCTACTCCATCTCAGTACTCAGTTCAGGGAGTAATATGAGAGCTGATAAAAACATTTAACAGTTATAACTTAACCCCAAATGTGTGAAAAAGGCAGATATTTTCAAGGTCCTGAGAACTGATGATCAAGGTGCCTCTTGTCTATAGGGGTTGGAGCAGAGCCATCACTCATAGGAGGAATAAAAACAGCACCACTCTTTATAGTTTTTACAGTTTCTAACAAGCCTGAAGGAAAATGGCCAGTCTCATTTATATATCATAAGTGAGGTCCTGAGCTTTTTGGTAGTTTATCTAAGGTTACAGGGATGTCTTAGTTACTTTTTACTCATTGCCGGGATGAATACCCGACACACAAAATGAAGGAAGGAAAGGTTTATTTAGCTCACAGTTGCTGGAGGTTTCAGTCCATATTCGGCTGGCCCAAGGCTGAGTAGAACAGGGCTGAGAACATCCAGTTCATGGCGGCAGAACAGCAACAGAGGCAACCGACCAACCAGGGCGCAGAGAGCAACAGCCAACGTCTGTCTCTCTTTATATTATATTCAAGCTCTCTGCCTCAACCTATCCGCCTTAGGCCACACCCATAATCCTAGAAGGACTCAGACCCATAATCCCATCTGTACTAAAACACATAATCCCAGTGGATCAAGAGTCAAGTAATCCCAGCAATACTCAGACCCATAGTCCCATCAGTACTAAAACACATAATCCCAGTGGATCATGACTCAAGTCTCAAACTCTAGAAGTCCCTGCCCCATGATTACATGAGGCTTTGGGGGGACAACTAGACATAAACCATAACAAGGGGACTGACAGCTTGGCCTGGGACCCAAATCCTCTGTCCCTCTGTGTCCACTGCCATGCTTTCTACAGGCCATTACAGATGAGGAAAGGCTCTGTGTTCTGGTCACAGGATGCACTGCAACTTCCAGGAACAAAAATCCAAAGTTGGTTATATAAGTTCTTTGGGCAGTGGAAGGGCTTCCCTAGTTCTCACTGAGTCATACACCATGCCATTCCTGAGACTGGTCACACTGGTTCCTCAGCTGTGCAGGAGAGAAGGCCCTCAGGTACCTTCCATGACTCTGAAGAGGAAACATGTTTGAGATTATTTAAATAATATATGTGGAAATCTATTCAGGGAATACAACATGGAGTAGAAATTTTGTTCTTTGTAAAAAACTTGAGGCTCCTCTTAGGGGGCTTAGGGGTATAGCTCAGTACATGTTTGTGGCCCTGAATCTGATCCTGTGCCATAGAATCAAACAGGCCCTCTTGTTTTTTCCCTCCTGAAAAGAACTAAGAAATTAAGTTAACCATTCCTTTAAGACTAATGGTCTTTTGTTTAGTTAGGAAGGAAATATATATATATATATATATATATATATATATATATATATATATATATTATGGCAGGCTCAGCCTGCCCTGAGGGTGGGGCTGGCACAGCATGTGATGCCGGGGAATTGAACTGCGGTCCCTGGTTGCCTAAGCTTTCCTAAGCAGGCACTTTAGACTGCTAAACCATCTCTCTGGCCCATAGTTAAGAAGGATTTTTTTTTGGGTGGGGGAGGAGGACCGGGGTTCAAACTCATGACTTTGCACTTGCGAGGCAGGCACTTGTGCCACAGAGCTGTCTCCCCAGCCCCTAGGAAGGAATTCTAATGTCAGAATTTTCTGGTTTGAGAATCCATAAAGTAAAGGAATTTTTGGACTTTTTTTTGGGGGGGGTGTCTTTTTTGTTTTTTTGAGATAGATCCTTGTTATACCTCAAACTCATAGTGGCCTCAAATTTGTGGCCATCTTCCTACCTCACTCTCCCAATTGCTGGGATTATAGGCATGCATTAGCATACCTAGCTAGGAAAGTAAAGTTTTAGTTTGACATTAAAGATTTTTTTTTGAAAAACCTTTTCAAAATTGGATCATGTCTCCATTTGTTATTTTCGACTTTTGCAATTTTAGGCATTTATATTCTTAGACAAGAAATTAAAAATCGAAGGAGTAAACTTTGGTGTCGGTTTTTTTGTTTGTTTTTTGTTTTGTTTTGTTTTGTTTTTGGTGTCAGGTTTATAAGGCAGTGTTCAAAAGAAAGTTTAAACTCATGCCTGAAAAAGTGGGTGGTGATTTGGAGGCCTGGCCTGTGTTCAGCTTCATTTATAGTGAAGAGAAGGGGGTTGAAAACCAGCTGTAGTTCTGCTTTGTGTTAAGACTGCATGGTGGTTCTTAGGGCCACCTCTAAAAGGGTTGCACCATTCAGCAGGTGTGACACTTTCAGTCTTGTGATGTGGTTCTGTGGCATAAACAGCCCTGTGCCTCACCACCGTCCAGTCATGTTTGCAGAAACAAAGCCTTATTTGCTGTCTCCAGCTTCCTGTCTGCTGGATCTTTTGTTTACATGAGGTAGTTTCCTTTCATTGTTGCTTGAGAAGACAATTTTTACACATTGTAAAGGATGTCCTTTAGCTGTGGCATTTTTCCTATTGGAAGAAGCCCTCTCTGACTGACAGATAATCTCTTAGAGTGTGACTGCTGGGCCACTGGGTAACTGATATATCTCTCCTCTCCAAGTCTACATCCACCTGATTCTTGAGAGCCCTGGGGCATTTCTGACATTTCTGAAGGGACAGAAGTCACAAGAATTCTGTAAACTACTAGTCTATTAAATGTCACAGTAGTAACAGGGTTTCATATCAATCTGACATTTTCTGTTAGGTCCAATGGCAGACCCCTGGGATTTAAAGTCACTGGGGAGAGGGGAGCTTGGAATTGGAGCCTGAAACACTTTTTCCTGGCCAGGGACGTGCTGTTCAGGTCAGTGGCAGCTCTGTCCACTCAGCAGGGCTGGTAAGACCCCCATCCTGTGGAGGTGTAGGGCTGAACTGAGCTGGCTGGGGTGAGCTGGGCCTTATTTCATATAGGTAAGACATCTACTTCCAGCCCTGCTGTCCTGAGCTCTGTAATCTGGAGGAAGCAAGTTCCCTCAACACTGAGCATGAACTGGCATCACATATTTAGATGCATTGTGCCTGGCACATCCAAAGACTTCAGAAAATGTTCTTTCTTCTTTTTCCACTAGCATTAAGGTTCAAACACAGAGCCTTCCCACTGAGCTCTGTTTCTGCTCTTTTTGAAATTGTTTATTTAAAGACAGAGTCTTGTAAGTCACTGAGTTGCCCAGCCTGGGCTATAACTTGCGATCGTCCTGCCCCACCTCCCGTAGTTTTCTCTTTACCAAACCAGGTTTTGTCATTTGTGTTGTATTGGGGGTTAGATCTGTTCTTTATAATTTTCTGTAAATATTCTCATGTGTTCAAGAAATGGCTAGGCAGAGATGGAAGAGAAGAGTTCTATATTTGGTTAAGGTCATGGGGATGTTGGTTTGGCAGCATCCTGTCCTGAAGTAAATGAGAGCTGTTTATTTATGAATTTCATACTGTAGAGTTGGACCTTTGTAGGAACAGAACCTGGGGCCTTACACAAATAAGGCAAGTTGTCTACCACTGAGGTGCATCCCAGCCTGAAACTTGAGTTGTGCGAAGATATCGGGCTCAGAGGTGGTGTACTTGCCAAGCATGCAACAGCCCTAGATTCAATCCCACCACAAGGAAACAGAAAGAAACAAGCACAACTGCTTTATTTCATTACAGTATTGCTTATACACAAGTTTCTAAGTGTACAATAGGGTTTAAAAGTGTGAATACCACCCTGATTCAGATGTAGAGAAGTGCTTCTATCATCCTGGTCCCCTCATGGAATTTGATCTTAACCACTCTGTTCAGATGGACTCTTAAATTTGGTGGTGAGCAGTACTTTAGCTTATACATAACACAGGGCCCTGCTTTCTGCCAGTACTGACCAATACTCCATGCTGCTTACTGCACAGTATTCCTGTGCTCACTGCTACATTTTATTTGGGATTCAAATATTTCTTGTGCTATTTTTTTTATTTTTATTTTACTTTATTTTAGTTTATTTTATTTTTGTATTGGGCATTGAACTACCCCCAAGTCTTTTGCATGGAGCTGAATCCCTTGCCCTTAAAAAAAATTTTTTTTTTTTTCTTTTTTGAGACAGAATCTCACCAAGTCACTGTATTGCCCAAGTTAGGTTTGAACTTGCAATCCTATAGTCTGAACCTCCTGGTGTGTTAGGGTTATGGGCTGACATACAACTTCTCAGACATTTTGTCAAGGATACTTATTTCATCAGCTTTATCTTTTTTTTTTTTTTTTTTTTGTGGTACCAGGGGTTGAACTGAGGACCTTGTGCTTGCCAGGCAAGCATTTATTCTACTGAGCTATCTCCCTAGCCCTATCTTTTGATGTTTTTCTTGACCTTTTACTTGGTGTTCTTCATAATTCACTGGTGTTCTTTGTTCTGTTTTTCAAGGTCTTGTCCAAAAGGCTAAGAAAGCAAAGAACAAGTTGCTGAGACGGGAAGGGGATGACCGAACAGAGGCAGGGGCCTCAGGATACGAGTCCTTCAGCAATGGAGGGGTCGACCCTTACATGTGGGAGCCTCAGGAACTGGGTAAGAAACTCCTCTTGATGTGATCATTTGCCATGGAGGTAGGAACCAAACACTTCCTACATTTTGAATGATGTTTTCAGATGGTTAAGGAGGCATTGGTGAACCTAAGGGCTGAGTTTCCCCTGGCTCTCACATCCCATAAGAGGAAGAGCTGTGCGCCGTGTGTTTGGCCCTGTATTAATGTACTCCATGATGAGTTCATTGTATCCCCCTGCACCAGGGGGACTGCCCATGGCACACACCTTTGAGCTGCGGAAGCAGGTGTGATTCTGGCTTCCTGTGGTCACTGTGGCACCTGTGCATGGCCTTTAGGACAGGCTAATGTCACTCATAACTGCATTGAGAGGCCTAGGTGTGGGCAGCCTACTTCCTGAGATACTTACTCACTTTTTGTGATACCATCTGCTGGCTTCCAAAGGGATCATCCTGTCCAGTATAGATACATTGTAAAGTGGCTTGTAAAGATCCCTAGCCTGTGGCACACCAAAATCTTGACATCTGTGCTTTAAGTGGCAAATGTATGTGAATTATGTCTCAATCAAGATTGTGCCACATACTATGTTGAACTCTAGTCTTACCTATTCTTTAACTGCTGGATGACAGCAGTATTAATAGGGGCCTTATGAGTAGTAAGCATGCACTCCGCTCTCTACATCCCAATATGGGGCTGTTTTATGACTTTGAGTGTATAAATAAGGGTTCTTTTATGGTTTCCCTCCCGTGCTTGCTCTCGAGCTCTCGCTCCCTCCCCCTCTCCCAAGTACATATTTTGTTTGTTTATTTTATGAGATGATCTCACTGTGTAGTCCAGGATGGCCTCAAACTCACAGCAATCCTCTTTCCACAGCCTGTTGAGTGTTGGGATTGCAGATGAGTGCCACCACACCGAACAGTATTTTTTTTTCCCCAACAGTATTTTTAATTCATCCTTTGTGTGAATTGAACTCAGCATCTTCACATTGAGCTACACCCTTAGATCTCTTTTAGTTTTTAATTGTGAAACAGGGTTTTGCTGAATTGTCCAGGTGGGTTTGAAACTTGTGATCCTTCTACTTCAGCCTCTGAGTGTCCTGGGATCACAGGCGTGTTCCTCTGTGTCCAGTGCATGACCATGCTCTTGTTCATCTTTCATAAAGGCCTTGTGATATGCAGTGGTGGTGATGCTCATCTGCTCTCAGAGACGAGGACACTGAGGCTCTGAGAGAGGAAGGGATACTTACTCGGGCCTCCTACTCTGTATATGTGTTACCATTCTAGAATGCAGACAGTCCTAGGGGATTGCTGTTCAGTCTAGCAGCCATAAGCCATCTGTACTGCTCACATGTAACTAGATTAGCCTGAAATAAAATCCAGCCTTTTTCTCAGCTGTATCCAAGCTATATTCCATGTGTTGAGTACCCCCTGGTCTCCAGGGCCCACTGTGTTAGAGGGCAAACATTACACCATTGCAGAAGGATGTAGCTTTAAAATATTGTTGTATATAACTAAAAGTCACCTATGAAAACCCCTTAGTTACATGAAGGAGAAATTTCAGACAT